>VDFB02143268.1:47143-89375 GCA_007258455.2 Sequoia sempervirens | reverse complement strand
CTCGCCCCTCATTTGTAAAGGGTGGAGACAGTGTATAGAATTGTTGTGATAGACTATTTCTGATAATAAAAGCTCTTATGCATGATTTGATTTGAACCACTTTTATTGTCAAATAGTGTGCATGGTTGCATAACTTCTTCCACCATAGATTGGAGATGGATTAGAATAATATTACACTTGGAATAAAATTTTCTTTGAAATTTTGTTAGATGAATGCAAGATTTGATAAGCATCGATTTATGGTGGAACTTTTGCTCATACTTTCTTTGAATGGATGATTTTCATTCAATGCGTAAAGTTAGCCTGAGCTTACTCTGTGGATTCTTAACTTCTGTCTGGATAAATATTGTTTGATTGAAAGATAGTTATTCATGATATGAAAACCATATACACATTCCTTGAGATTGTGGCTTTACATAGTTAGTTGCAATTCTACGTGTGGTGGGGAAACAAAGTTTGGTTTAGTTTCGCAAGTCCAACTACCATCTTAGATTAGAGTAGATTAGAACTTGACCCTTGTCTCCTTTTTGGTTTGTTTGATCTGCAACCCAAAATAAAGAGCTTCATTGTCCGGTCTTCATTGTGAATGAAAAAATCCAAGCGTAATTCCCCTTGGCCAGTTACTAGAAAATCACAAGCCAGTAAACTTACCATGTCAAGAATGGGAAGCGGCGAGGCCTATAATTGAAATCTTTCATCTATCAAACATCTAGTTGTTACTTATGCAATGTGAGTAATGCTTTGAGTTTGAAAGATGTCTTGATGCAATGTAATCAATAATATGAATAAATTTTAATTGTGGTTATGTAATGTGAGTAATTGCATGGCGCTTACGTTGACTTTGTAAAACTATATTGTAATTGAAATTTTTTCATCTATCAGTATCTAGTTGTTACTTATGCAATGTGAAGTAATGCTTTGAGTTTGAAAGATGTGCAATGCAATGTAATTAGCAATATGAATAAACTACATAATATAACCATTCTTTTTATGCTATTGTACATCAAGATATTTAACCATTGCTCACTTGATTAAATTTTCAAAGAGTTTAATTATGCACATGAGGAGGCAATTAAATTTTGATTGTCAACTTCTATATATCAAATTATCCAATAATCAAGTGTATATCCATATACAAAAATGGCATCAACACCAACTCAAACAAAATTTTTACAATATGTGGCATATGCCATCTCGGTATCTATTCAAATTTACATGCCAAAATGTCTATCTCATCCTAAACTACTGGTGGATCATCAAAATAGAGCCTCTTTGAAGCACTTCGTTGCCTCTGAAGGTAGCTGCACAAGAAAAAGTCAAACCACAATTGAGATTAGTTATACTATATAATTTAAAATTGAATAATTAACATCAAAATCAATATACATTAAATTATAATTGAACTCTAAAATTGTAATCTTGATTACCTTAAATATCCGTCTCTTCAAAGGGTCAGGAGTCCTAGAATATGCCCCTCTCAAAGAACCGACCAAACCATCTTTTGTAATTTCAATCTATATAGGTGAACAAAAACATAAAAGTGATCCAAGTCAGCATACAATTGACAGTAATAGGAACATATAAATACCAAACACAAAATAAAATGAACACATACTTCTTTAGGTTGATATTTTTCTTTATCTCCTTTAGGTGTTTTGACACCTCCTCCTTGAGGTGCTTCAACACCTACTCCTTCAAGTGTTCCAATACATACTGCTTCAGGCGTTGTGGCACTTATCAACAAGGACGTATAGCTCATAATTCCCTACACATAAAAATGACATGTAATGAAACTACCAATCTATGTCGATGTATGTATAATGAGGACGTATAGCTCATTCATCTATTCCCCCATTTTTCATAAGTTCCAAAAAGAAGCAATATGATAACAATAGTTGTAGATGCAAAATGGAGTAGTTGGAAGTGTTGAAATTGAAGCAAAAACTAAAGACTAAAAATTGCCTCTAGCAAACAATCATGCACACTTCAAGTCACAAAATATGATCAATTTGAAGTTGTACAGGATCAACCACTTTTATACTCTCTTTTAGTTGCTTACACAATTATTGCAATGCATCACACATCCATACCCTACATAGATCAACTAGATTTACAATATATACAATACATTTCATTGATTACATTACATGTTGGCCTATAGCAATAAAATTATTACATCTCCAAGTTAGCCAAAGCTAAAACCATCAACATGAAACCTGTAGAGGGTAAGACCCAAAAGACTACATGCAACACCAAGAAGAGTACCACACCTTGTGGATTCCAACACATGCTTAATATGGTGGAATAAACACTCTTCAAACCTTTGTTCTTGAATAAACATCATCTTTACACTTCACAAATTCAAATCAAGTAAGCCTTAAGCAAAGAACATGAAACTTGTAGCATGTTAGCCATTACAACATTGGTGATACACAAGAATGATATGGCATTACTTGTGCTTCTCACAGATGAGTCAAAATGACCCATATAACACCTTCAAAACTCCATATGCTCCACACAACCTTGAACTTGTGGCACACACTCTTAACATACCTTAGTCAACCAGGAAAAAACATAACCTAGTAGAACATCCATTTCAGACCACAACTACTTTTGAAGAAGTCAGACAACACCTTGTAGAGCAACAAAAAATATTAGATGATATTTAGAAGAATTCTTATACATCCCTTTCAAAATTTCATGCAACAAGTTGGAGAAATCCATCAGACAACAAAACTAGTCACTGAACAACACACGTCACAACTCTATCATCTTAAACTTTCTTTGTGGAAGGACTATTGACATGAAACTTTGGATATACCACCCTCACAACAAACTTAACTTTTGAACCACACAACAATGACTATAAATATGGAGGAAAGCAAAGCCAACCTTTACACCTATGAGAACATCCTTATAGAGACAACACAAACTTGAATTTTTCAGTATCAAAACCACCTTTTCGGTAACTAAAATGATCTCAAACTTGGAGCACACATTCCTTGACACAACATAAGGATATCCTCCAAACTCCAGGAGTAAATCTCATCACCAATTGAGAAATGCAAAGCATTTCTAAGAGACTCTAGTGACCAAAAAACAAAACTACTTGACTCTCTTTGGACATCAATGACAACTAAATTACATCAAGAATATGTGTAAGTATGTAGTGAATGTTTTGAGTAGAAAATGTGAATAAGAATCCATAGAATCTCTACTGATAATGAAATGTAGTAAAGATAAGTTTTTAGAGTTCAACAGTGAGTGTATGTGAAACTACGAGGAAGCATGAGTGAATGTAAATGAGAATGTGTGGTGAAGGCAGTGAGTTGTAGGTAGTATAACTTGTTGAATAATATGTATGTGTGAATTTACTAAAAGTAGTGAGCTAGAGGTAACAAAAGTGTTGAAGGACTATCTCTTTTGTAAATGTTGTATGTTGCAGGGAGTTGTGAACTTCCTTTGGTTGTTGGCCATGAAACCTGTTGTAAAATTTGTTTATATTTGTGAGGTTGGACTTGGACAATAGATCCAAGAAGCTTTCTCAATGTGGTTTTTACATTGTAGATTTTTCCACATAAATCTGGTGTTATGGTTTCTTGCTTATGTGTTCTTTTGTTTGTCATGTTTTATTTGGTTAGTTTCTAATGAATGGAAAGAATTTGATTAAGTATAGTTAATTCACCCCACTCTCGGTACTTCTATGTGCTCAACAATCTAGACATGTCTCCCTCTCTTTATCCATCCATTTGTCTCCCTATTTCTTCCTCCCCCTCTTCCTAGATCTATATATCTACATCTATTTGCCTCTCTCCCTTTATCTCTATCTTATTATATCTCCATCTATCTACCCCTATATCTATCCCTCTCTACCTTTCTCTATATATTACTTCCTATCTCTATCTTTATCTTTTTACCTCTCCCTCTCTCATTCTCTCCCTCTCTCTCCCTCTCTCTATATTTATCTTTCATCTATCTCAATCCCTCTCTCCTCTCTCTTTATCTCTCTCTATCTTTCTCTCCATATCCCTCTCCTTCTCCATCTCCATCTCCATCTCCATCTCCATCTCCATTTCTATCTCCATCTTCCTCAAACCTATCTTGTTAGCCCCTCTCTCTTTTCCTCCCTCTATCTCTCCTTCTTTCTATCCATATCTCTCCCCTCGTCTCTCTCTCCCTATTGCAAACATAAAATGACTATATCTGTAATGGAATATGATTATCTTCTTGATTCAAAGAATTCATGTTTAGATCCTTGTTCATTTGAAGCTATCACTTCTCCATTGAAACCTTTATTGTACAAACAACATCATTTGCTAAATGGCCTACTAATTGAACTCATGTAGTGTAGAAATATATGCAAAAAAAAATCAATTTTTTCCCTAATTGACCTTCCACACCTCTTCAATGTACCCATTACACACCAAGGTGTGATTTCTAGTATTTCTTTATTGGTGGCCTTTAGTATAGATGTGAAGATTGGCTATCTTTTGGGCCTTTATATACTTTATCATTCCCATAATTAAGACTTATACTTAACATTAATTGTTTCATGTATTGCATTAATTCTTCATTAAATTTATTTAAAATTTATACTTAGCTTTTACTAATATGTAATATTTATAATTAGATGTGTTATTTCATTTTCTATTAAATTCTCCTAAAATTTGTACAAATCTTATTTGTAATATTTTGTGAAATTTACAATTGGAAGTTGTAGTTTAATCTTCTATATATTCATTTACGACTTGTTCTTAGCTTTGTTTGTTTTGGACATACCACACCCAAAATTATATGTGATACTTTTATATCAAAAGCACCTAAGTCTAGCACACGTTTAAGTCTTCTCTGTCTTTGCAATTTATAAAGATGCATTATTTGAAGCTCATGACTTAGTGCACCACTATCGGTCTCACTTTTTTTTGGGCCTTTTTGGATACCTCAACAAAAAGCATGTTGATGTGGCATCATATTTGATGATGTGGCCCTAAAATGAAATATAGAAGCACATGAGTTTCCAAATAAACTGTTGTACAAAATTGAGAGTGATTTGAAATTTCCACGTTGGATTTTGAGAAACGCGAAGTTAGGGTGCTCCACTATAGGCCCCTCTCCCCTATATGGCATTAAATCTTTCATTCAATTCATTTAAAAAGTTTTTTTAGTATTTATATTTGTAATTAGATATGTTAGTTTATTTTTTTAATTAAATTTATTTATAATTTGTATTCAATTTTATTTGTAAGGTTACGATGTACATTTATAATTGAAAGTGATAGTTTATTCTTTACCAAATCTATTCATAGTTTTTTCTTAGCATTGTTTGTTTGAGGCATACCATACCCAAAATTAGATGTGATGTCTTTTTTCTTTTCAAAATGAAGCAAGTCCTATATCGAACCTCATTTGCTGGGTACATCCACATACAATTTGATGTGATGGTTTACGCTTTCATTAAATTCATTGAATACTTATACCTTGTCTTATGTGTTGGTGTACACCACACCTAGAAGTGGGTGTATTAATTTACCTAATTCAACATTTATACATTAAAAAAGTATCATGCATCATATAAATTTTAGCATGAATCTTCATTATAAAAGACGTACAATTTAAATAAGGTTTTTAATACTAATTATTTGAAGGATTCATTTTAATTCCATGGTCAACAAATTTCCTTTACATTACCTATTATCTTTTATGATGGTAAATTTTATAGAAAACATTGCAAAGATAAGACTACAAAAAAACCATTTTATTCAAAAGAGAACCCTCTATTTCAAGCCATTTACCATGTGGCTAAACACCCCTCTTCATAAGTCTTTACTAAATGAATCTCTATTATTTGTATTGGGGAATGGTGTTGGGGAATAGGGTTGGGGTTGTGTAACATGGTTTTATTAGGAGAATGTGTCACTAAAATGGATTGAGGAACAAAGTTAGTGATTAAGTATGTCGTTATTAAAAACATGATGATTAGATTAAATTAATCTCTTTTCAACACCTAAATAAAAAGTGTGCATATCATGTAAGCCAATCAAGAAATTAGTTTGGAGGGTTAAAAATGGGGCTAAAGTTCCTTTGAACACAACTACATTGAATTAGTGCACATTGGGGCTTTACTACTTCCAATTATTTATTATATTAAATAAATCAATTATTTATCTCAATGAAGTGCAAAATTGGGGATAATTAAGCCATGTGAATTTAATTATATTTAATTAATGAAAATTTGGGTATAGTATGAAGTGTGTGCAAAAGGATGGAGAACCAAAAATTGGCCACAACTTTTTTGGTCCACTAAAGAGAAAATGTGAACACATTATAATAAACTCACACTATGGGTTTGTAGTGACTAAGTGAATATATTCTTGTACATTATAACACAAGTACATTTTATGTGTGTTAAAAATTAAAAATAAAGGATGGGTTCATTTAAGCTTGACCCCAATTTCTCAAATGTCCTAACAAGAATAAGGAAAAGTGTAAGCACATTTACAAACTATTTGAGTGGACTCAAGCCAACATAATTTACTACCATGATCTATGTGAGGTTGAGGAGGTAAGGTTTTAGGTTTCTAGTTGTTTAAATGAAAATTAAAATTATTTTCCTTTGCTTTGATTAATCTTTTTTTTAATTTCAAAAATTGAAATATGTATAATAGCTTCAAACACTAATTCAACAAATTGTGTGGAGGTAATTCCCACTAAAGAGCAAGTAGAGCCTAGTCCTCCTAAAAAATATCCATGCATTCCTAGACCTCCTTGTGACACACAAGAAAATTTATTAGTTCAACAAAAATAAACTCCAAACATTGATTGATATATTGAAAAATCCTAATAAAATTAGTTCACATTGGAGAGCTCTATTATTTATCATATAAGTTCTATAATTGGTGAAATGAATATATGGTCCAACCATAGCGAGAACACACAAAAATTTGGTTTTACAAAATGAACTGTAGATTTTTGGCACCAATGAACTTCTGTAACTCTTCTAGTGTTTTTCACCTAAAAGGAGAGAGGTAGGGCCAAAAATGCTAAAGGGTTCATTCAAACTATGTTATGTTTGATGTTATATGAACTAGATGAAGTGAATTAAATGCAATTAAGTGATCTATATGATTGATTATGAATGAAAAATAAGATTTATGCTATGTTGGAAAACACAATGTGATATGCAAACAATGAATTAAAAGATGAATAAATGCAAAACAAAAGGAGAAAGGATGAATCAGAGTGCACTTGAGCAAGATTTGAGGAATCTAGAATGGTCTGAATGTTGTCTAAAATTACTAAAAATCAATAGTGGGACTCATTCATTGAGGGTGGAAAATTAGTCCTACTACTGGTGAAAAACTGTCAGGAGCAAGTTTCTGACTATCAAGATCCATAATTTGACAAAACCTAGATTTTCCATCTTAAGGTGGGACTCATTCGCCACTGGTGGTGAATCAGTCATCTTCCAAAATTCTAAGAAATCAAGAGACAACCCTGCAACACCAGATTTGGAAATTTCTGCTTGTCGGGTTGTCGAAGTCAATTCTATAGGAAATAGACATAATACCTTCTCTAAGCTTGAAATATAATTGATTTGACTTGGAAGCACCTAGTTGACTTTTTGACCAATCTTCAATCACCTAAATGCTTGTTAAATCTGCATACATAGGTCTGCAAACACACATGCAAGAGGGGAAAAATGGTTGAGGGTTAGCAAATAGGGGTTTGCCTTGGTCAAACCCCACTTTGGTAATCAAACCCTTAATAAAATAATGAAATGCAAGAGAATGATAAACAAATAACATGAAAATGCTATCAACTTACTAAACCCTTGATGAAAATATAAAGTTTTATCAATGGATGCTCCAAAATGCTTGAGTAGTGCTTGATTTGATGTTGTAAGATTCTTGAATGCTTGAGTGAATAGGTGAATGAGTGAACTTGATGAATGGGGGTTAAAATGGATGTAAAAACACTTATTTATACAATTTTGTGCCTTAGTAACCTGTTAATAGGTCATCGCAAACCGAAATCAAGTGATTTTGAATAAAACCCGAAAGGAAATTTAAAATATTTTGAATTTGGAGCCAAGGGGGACTCATTCGCCACCCATGGAAAATGGGTCCCACCTAGGACCTAAAAATGGTTGTTGGGAATTAAGTCACATTTAGTATTATTTGTCAGGTTTACATTCAAAAATGCATTTAATTAAACCTTATAAGGGCATAAAGGGGTCAAATAAAGCATAAGAAATGTGTGAATAGTGAAATTATGCCTAGAAAAGTGTGATCTTGTTACAAGACTTTACAACACTTCAAAATAGGACTTGTTTAGTGATGAATAGGTGATTTTTAGGTGAATTGTAATAAATGAAGTCTAGAAGAGTGTAGAAATTCTTTACAACACTTCACAACACCTTCAGAAGACATCATTATTTGAATTTTAGTACCTAAATATGCATGTTCAAGCCATGTTATGACATAAAACCAAAGAAAAGTAGACCAAACATAATGAAGCAAGGCCTAAAAGACCATGAAAATGACAAGGGTCCATTTTTCTATGGTGCATTTAGCCCCCACTTTAGTGAGAGGATGAACTTGCTTCAAAATCACACTAAAGTACCCACGAACATCAAAAGGAGGGTTCAAATGTATTTATGTTAGCAAGATGGAATGCAATGATCAAGAGGGATGATCAAGCCCCCAAGATGAAGATCCCATGGAAAACTAAGCATAAGAACAAAGGAACATGCAAATGTTGAGAATCAGATGAAGCTTTGATCATCTGTCCCACTAGTTGTGGATTAGATCTATGCTAAAAGAGAATGTATACTCAGTCTGGGGTGACAGAACTCATGGTGGTCCATTAGGTGAGAAGGCCCAAGTATACTCACTTTGGGGCCACAGAGCTTTTGGTTGTTCATGAGGTGAGAAAGCCCAAAAGAGGAGATACATACGCTAGTTGGTATGTACTCACAAACACAAAGGTGGTTATGGGGAAAGTCATGTCGCTAAATGGGCTTCCTACTCAACCATATCAAATTTATACCTCTTGATAACTTTAACAAGGCGCCACAAGGAAAAATGTTGTTTCATGCTTCATGAGACAAGAAAATATATGTATGCTTAGAACTCATGAACAAAAAGGCAAGTACCACATGCATGCAAGTTATGTTATGCAAGGTGGAAAAATATGCAAAATGTAAAAAATGCAAAAATGTTAAAATGTAAAAGATGTTCAAACGTGTCTTGTTAAGTTTGTGCAAGGTTAGTCACTTAGGGAACATTATGTCTAATGTCTCCAATAGAGGACCAATATAAGAATAATATATTCACAGCTTAGGGGATGTAGTGCATTGCATTAGGCCACCAAGAGGAATGTAATATGCTAAGATAGGTCACACTTATGAAGGACATCACACCCAATGTCGTTCACAAAGTGACTAACGCTTCATATAAATGACAAGGCTACAAGTTAGGAACCAAGAATGCAAATGAATTAATGGTAATGTATGAGGTCCCCACTTTAAAGGAATTGCTACACATCGTTATGTGAGCAATTACTTTAACGTAGAAAAGGAAAGAAAATGCAAAATGAAAAAAAGGCATGAGAGCCAACTTGGAAAACCCTATTCCAAGTCATATGTTTCGAAGTTAGGCTGCATCATGTCAATGAAAATGAAAAAAAAAGAAAGGGTGTTTCCCCCTAGAAAAGAGCACACCAAACACATAAGGGATCTATGGATTTGGGATCAGTATGTTCATTGCTGCAATATTTTTATTAAAGAGCTTGGAACTGTCATCATTAACCAAAGCACATAGAACTGGAAGAATGACACAAAGAGAGTGAAAAAAAAAGAAAAATAAAGTCCTTTTTTGGGTCAACATGGAAGAGACATAGGGCGTCTCAACGCTTTGATTGTCCTCAAAAGGAAAACACAAGCGAAATGAAAATGAAAGGGCAAAAAAAAAGGGAAAATATTTTGGGTCAACATGAAGGAGACATTTTAGCCTCAATGCCTTGTGTCATCCCCAAAAGGAAAAACACAAGGAAAAGACAAGGTAAAAAGGAAAAGGGACCATTTGGGTCAACATCGAAGAGACATAGGGCATCTCTACACTTTCGTCATCCTCAATAGGAGAAATACAAAACAAAGTGAAAAAGTGAAAATGCACGACATAAAGAAGAAGAGAGGTACAAATAGAAGAAGTGTACGACGAGAGAGAAAACATTGAACACATGATATGGGGGAACACGATATACACATACAAGAAAAATGAAAAAGGAGCAAGTAATGCACATGTAAGTCAACCATTAACTAAGTTATTGGGTCCTCAGTCTTAAATGATTAAGTGGAAAAGGAATAACATAGTTAAGAGACAAATACAAATGCATTACAAGGACAGGGCTAACAATTTCTCACCCCCACAAAGTGTAAAGGAAAGAATGAGCCAAAGTGAGTGATGGAAAATGATTATGCGATAGTAAGAATAAAGAATTCTATAGCTATGGCATGAGGATGGTATTTGGTGTTTTAAGGGATGATAGGGAAACAAATGGTATAAGTGAAGTGATACTTATCCAGTATGTCCTTCAATGTCTGACACTCTTCTGTTCAATGACCAAGAATACGATGATATTTGCACAATAGTATGTTAGAATCTTTAGGACGAATAACCAACCTATTCATAGGTGGTAAAAGTATAAGACCTTTGCTTAAAAGTAGTTGAAGTCTCCTTTCACATTCGGGTGGAGGATGTGTAGGAAACTTGAGTTTCTTTAATTTGTAAGGTCATTTTCATTTGCTAGATTCTCCTTGTTGATGAATAGGAGGAAGAGGAACCACGGGAATCCTAACATCCTTGTCATTAGAAGGGGGTAATGGTTGTTCACATGGAAGGAGAATGTTCAAGTCAGGAAGAACATCAAGGATCATTGTACCATCATCCTGAAGTCTCCTAGGTTGAAAAGGATGTCTATCAAGATGAGAAGGATCTTGATATCCTAATCGGACTATTGTGTATGCTTCAATTGGTTGTTGTTCAAGAAGTTGGTGAATGCCATGTTCATGTTTTGTGTCACAACCTTGTTTGCTTAGGATAGTAAAGCATTTTCCATATGTTTCTTCAAGATTTATGGGAGTGTTTGTGACTTTATGATCATAAAATGATTGTGAGTGTGTTTGTTTAAAGGGAGTAGGTCTACTAAATGGAGGGACCTTAGATCCTTCATTGACTTCAGGATGTAAGTATGCAAAGTGATTAGAGGGTGTAACAATAGGAAGATCTTTTGTCCTCATGGATAGATAAAAGGTTGCATTGGCTTCTAGGTTATCAAGGAATTCATTAGAGAATTTGTTCATGCTATTGTCATCTTCTCCCATGATGTCTACATCACGAGGAGGACAATCATGAGGAGTTGCAGGAGCATGTGGAAGTTCAAGGTCATTAGGGTCACAACCAAAGGCATAATTGGACATGTTTACCAAGGATTTTAATGAATTCCAAAACTTATTAAAAGAAAATTCCATGATGCAAGTAAATTACGATGCAATAAATGATTAAAAATAGAGATTCTGGAAATGAAAACAAAAAGTAACTATATAAGACTGTAATGCAGAAAAATGAATGAAATTGTTGTGTAAAAAGTGCAGAGGGACTAATCTTCCCAGGGTGGCGAATGAGTCCCAGTATGATCTCTTTTTTGTGTTTTTTAGAAATTTTAAAATGATTCTAATGGTTTTCAAAATTTAATTAAGGATGCAGAATGCAGATTTTTAGTTTTTTCAATGATATCCAATTCAAGAATGAAATCTAAACAAATCTTTCACTAATGCAATATGAGAAGTCCTAGAATGCAAAAACAAAATAATGCCCTAATTGAATGTTGATGCAAATTTAATCTACAATGCAATATGTGAATGAAATAAGAAATGAAAAGTGTTCAAAGTGCAGTTTCACCAAAATGAATCGTTGATTTTTGGCACCAATGCACTTCTCTAGCTCTTCTAGTGTTTTTCACCTAAAAGGAGAGAGGTAGGGACAAAAATGCTAAAGGGTTCATTCAAATTATGTTATGTTTGATGTTCTATGAACTAAATGAAGATAATTAAATGCAATTAAGTGATCTATATGACTAATTATGAATGCAAAACTAAGATTTATGCTATGTTAGAAAACACAATGTAATATGCAAACAATGAAATAAAAGATGAATAAATGCAAAAAAAAGGAGAAAGGTTGAATCAGAGTGCACCTAGGAAAGATTTGAGGAATATGGAATGGTTTGAATTTTTTTTGAAATTACTGAAAAATCAACAGTGGGACTCATTCGTTGAGGGTGAAAAATTAGTCTTGCTACTGGTGAAAAACTGTCGAGAGCAAGTTTTTGACTGTCGGGATCTGAAATCTGACAAAACCTAGATTTTCAGTCTTAAAGTGGGACTCATTTGCCACTGGTGGTGAATCAATCCTCTCCAAAAAATATGAGAAATTAGGAGACAACTTCTCAACACCAGATCTAGAAATGTCTTCTTGTCGGGTTGTCAAATTCAATTTTGCAGGAAACAAACATAATACCTTCTCCAAGCTTGAAATATAATTGATTTGACTTGAATCACCTAGCTGACTTGTTGATCAATCTTCAATCACCCAAATGCTTGTTAAATCTGCATACATAGGTCTGCAAACACACATGCAAGAGGGGGGAAATGGTTGAGGGTTAACAAATAGGGGTTTTCCTTGGCCAAACCCCACTTTGGTAATCAAACCCTTAATAAAATAATGAAATACAAGAGAATGATAAACAAATAACATGCAAATGCTATCAACTTACCAAACCCTTGTTGATGAAAATCTGAAGTTGTATCAATGGATGCTCCAAAATGCTTGATTAGTGCTTGATTTGATGTTGTAAGATGCTTGAATGCTTGAGTGAATAGGTGAATGAGTGGACTTGATGAATGGGGGTTAAAATGGATGTAAAAACACTTATTTTATACAATTTTGTGCCTTAGTAACCCATTAATACCTCATCATAGGACAACATCAAATGACTTTGAATAAAAACCCGAAAGGAAATTTAAAATATTTTGAATTTGGAGCCAAGGGGGACTCATTTGCCACCCATGGTGAATGGGTCCCACCTTGGACCTGAAAATGGGTGTCAGGAATTAAGTCACATTTAATATTATTTGTTGGGTTTACATTAAAAAATGCACTTAATTAAACCTTATAAGGGCATAAAGGGATCAAATAAAGCATAAGAAAGGTGTAAATAGTGAAATTGTGCCTAGAAAAGTGTGAAATCTTGTTACAAGACTTTACAACACTTCAAAATAGGACTTGTTTAGTGATGAAGAGGTTATTTTTAGGTGGATTGTAATAAATAGAGTCTAAAAGAGTGTAGAAATACTTTACAACACTTCACAACACCTTCACAAGATGTCATTATTTGAATTTTAGTACCTAAATATGCATGTTCAACCGATGTTATGACATAAAATCAGAGAAAATTTGACCAAACATCATGAAGCAAGGCCTAAAAGACCATGAAAATGACAAGGTTCCATTTTTCTATGGTGCAAATAATTATCATATAAACAAGCATAAGGGAAAAGCATTAAAATCTAGTTTGTGTGCATTGTTTGTTGATATAAGAACTAATGCACCCTTACATAGAAGTCATAAGAGATTTCTTCTTCATTGATGTCAACCCCAACAAATAAGAGAATCTTTTTGAGATGGGTGGTGGATAGATTTTCACCATCTCCCCTACAACAATAACAAGGACCCATAATGTTTCTTGAGACTCAATTGTTAGTTTGTCCTCATTAAAATTATAAATTGTTTTGGCATGTGAGATTTATAAGGTAGATGATTTTTTTTTTTGTAGAGTAGATAGGGTATATGTCATGCCAAGGGCCATGTATAAAGACCCCTAAGTAGGCCAAAAATTTATCATATGACAATCCCTTAAATTGTGAAGGGGATTATTGAGGAGGAGACTTTACAACCAATTAATTCCCTCACACAAACCTTAGTATAGCATAGCATAGCATTTTCATAGGAATTTGAGGGTGAGCCTTCTAAGTAGCAATGCTCACCTAAATTTTCCCACAACTATGGATCTATCTATGATTACGCATCTAAGGATGTTGATAATACAAACATTATAGAGAACACTCCAAATTTTCAAGAGTATGGTAGATGGGTCCACGAGGAGGATGCATCTATAATAAATAATATCATGTTGATGAAAGAGTTTCCCACTAGTACCTTTGACATTAATCAAATATGAATTTCCAAAAAGGTTTAATAAATTATTATATTTTTTAAAATTTAAGATTAATTATAATAGTATATTGTGAATAAAAATTAATATGAACAATTTTCAAGTAATAAAATTACAAGGTTAGAGTATTCATCCTACATTTTTCAGCCCTTCAACTCTTGATTATATATGTATGTGAATTCCACATGTATGTGATTTATAAAAAAATAGTAAATATGGATGTTGGACCTTCAACATTAGCACCCATTGATGGGAGTGGTTTTATGTCAACTTTCACTAAGGTAACTTTTAATAATTCTTAATCATTATGTTTGTAACCTTTGATAGAGGTATGAGCCAATAATTTAGATTTATTTTTATATTTCTTATTTTATCTCACATAATTTAGTGTAAATTGATATTCATCTTTAACTCATACACCTACCTCCTAGATTTATTTTTTATATTTCTTATTTTATCTCTCATAATTTAGTGAAAATTGATATCCATCTTTAATTTATTTCTTCATTCTTATCATAAATGGTCACAAATCTAGTTCATACACCTACCTCCTAGATGGATGATAAGAAGCAAATTGTCATGCCCACTTTTTAACACATAAAGAATACAAAATTAAACTAAGTAATCTACATTAACTTTACTGATTAGCAAGAATTTTTTTAAAGACAATAACAATATAGTACACTACTTAAAGCTATAGTCAATGAACTCACTGGTTATGAGTAAGGATAGTAATGAGTCCCCCTTTTAACAATAATGTGCTACTTATTTTGGATCAACCTATCATACCTCTTATCTTCTCAAGTGCCTCTTGCATTCCATCACGTCATAAACTCCTCACTCCCCATGCATGTCCCTGCATGGTCTACATGACTTGGTGCACATGTAAGATCAATGGGTAATAAGTACATGATCACCAAAATAAGCTATATAATTACTTAGCTATACAAATCAAACAATAGTTTACAACATAAAAAAAGAATGATATGTCCAAATAAAAATTTAGAAAAAAAATCCTAAGGGCTAGACTTAATTCCTTGGGGGCTCATAACTTGATGGCCTTGCCTACGCACGTGCAGTGCATAGGCACCATAGTCTGACAACTTGAGTTGCTCCAACTCATTTGACTAACCAAGGGTATAACCACTAGGTCTCATAAGATGACTCTACCTCATTCACAATCATACCCCAATAACACTAATATCCGCTAATTTCAATCCTTTACTCAAATGCATCCAATACCCCTATTCTATTAGTTAAAAACTGTAGGTGTGGGTATGCAACCCTTTCTAAGGCCCCCTTTCCCCAAATAGTTTTCACAGTCGGCTGCCACCCACTTAGGTGAAGCTGGGGTTAGGTAACCTAGTTAAGAATATACTATGCAACACACTCTAAGGATATTTTATTGCATGCTTAGTTTACAAAGGAAAATTCATGCTAACTTATAACCTAGTTTTATTTCTCTTGATTCAATATTTTCTTATTTTCCCCTAATAGGTATTGAATGCACATGACCTGAGAATTTTACTTTTATAGGAGACTAGGTTCCATAAGCTCAAAAATTTACTATTTACTCACTAGCATATAGGTAAGGTTTACTTAAATCATAGATGCATACAAGGTGAGAGACAATAATTCAAAAGAGGCATACTTAACCCAATTTGATACCTTTCTAACTTTGCAATTTAAAACATAAGAGAGACTCACCTATAATATTCTTAAAATATAAGTCGAACATTAGATTGAATCAAAATATTATCCACAATTCTCTAATTACCAAGGTCCCTATTAAAAAAATTGATAGGATATGATAGACAAATTATCCAAATAATAATTCTAACCACCAACTACAATATAACAATCAAAAGTAATAATGATCTACAACCATCATTTTAAAATCAATAGAAATATTTGATTGATAACTATATGATTATAATTTAATTACCATAACTTCTTCAATAACATGCAAGATTCAATGAACTTTCTTTCCACATCTTCCGATGAAGCAATTGAATTTCAAGTCAAATCCAAACACTCATGCTATGACACTTCATTGATTGTAGAAGGAAACAAATGACATGATACATCTTCATGTTCAACATGACATGATATTAGGGCACATTTATATGATTGGATATATTCTTCTTGTGATATAATATCATTATGGTTATATCTAGGTAAAAGTATCTCAACATTCTAGACAATTTATGTGTATCACTAAGAATGTTCAATAGAGTTCCACCCAACCAAATCATATTTTATCTAGTTAAATTATAAACATGCAATAAAGGCACTTATTGAAGGCTAGTTAGAAGTTTTAAGGATTCTTGACTTAGTTTTATTAGACCTAGGTTTACATGTAAAAATTTAAAATTCAATTATCTATATAAAAGAAGAGTGTGACCTAGTGACTCAACCAAATTGGCCTTCCTGAGGTAAATTTTGTTGATGGGTTAGAAATCACACCAATGATGAGGAACAATGTTCACTCACTTGAAAGGAAGAATATACTCCAAGGCACGAGATACTTATGATGAGTTTATTGTTTGGTTTTGCTTCAAGGAATAACCATTCCCAAAATGAGCTTCTAAATTACAATTTGACCAAGATATGTACATAACTTCTAATGGTAAGTGTGGAATTGCAATGTTTATAGATTTTGATTATAACAATAAATTTTCTTAAGTTTATTAAAAGAAAATTCTCATCTATAATCCTTGTAAAAATGACACAAGAGAAGGGAGTGAGAAAATAGTGGGTGTGAGAAAAAATATTTTGTTCCTTGCATGGTTGAATTTAACATGTGGATTATAACCAATTTATCATATGATCAACTTCATAGAACATCCTTGATAAATTATTCAAGCTTAAGATTCTTCTTAATCAGATACCTTTTTCTATATAGGTGCATAATTTATAATATTTTATAAATATTAAGTATTTTACTACTTGCAATTAGATTTACAAGGTGTACAACACCTTATCTTGACCTAATTCGCTAAAACATTGACCTTAATCACTAAAAATTCCTATGCACTAAAACAATCTACCAATGCACTAAAGCGAGTGCTAGATGCACTAAAACATGTAAAACCGAGTTTCAAAAGTCAAAAACAAGTGAAAAACAAAATTCAAAATTCATGAGGAGGTTGTTCGTATGTACCAGAGGTCCATACGCGGTCGAGCGGTTGTGATGTCGAACTCGCTCGAAACGGTAGGTTTGGATTGGAATCACCATCTTGCTCAAAATGCTTAATCTCTCAATCAACTCTAATCTCCAAATGCAAATAACTCAAATGAGGCTCTCTTTCATCCTTTTACCTTTTTAAGGGGTAATTAAGTGGGATTAAATGGGATTGATTTATTTATTTTTTAACTAGGGGTATTAATTCATCAATCAATCAAGGTGACAGATTCAGTATTATTTTTTGGGAGATAAATCGAGGAAGCATCATAAAATTTGAAACTCATTAGAATATCATAAAAAAAATTTCAAAAATCTCAAAATTTCAACAATTCCAAAAAAATCCTAAAAATTCAAAATTCCTTGATTTATCTCTCGAGGGGGCATATATCCATCATCATTTGAAATACCAGTCTCTGGGGCATATCGATTTTTTTTTTGTCAGCATCATTAACGAATTCTTCTTTGAAGCAATGTGTAAACACATCACTTCAAAGAGGGGAAAACTGTATACACCTAATAGCAGTATGGATAACTAATTATTTAATTAATAAACCTCTTGTTTCGTTTACTTATAAATAAATTCTAAATTTATTTATATAGTTCATTCTCTAATTATTTTATCTTAAATCACATTCTTCTAATCTTAATTAAATAAACAAATTTATATAGTTTGTTTCATTTAATTATCTTTCCTCTTACTAAATTTGAATAATTCTAAAATTTGAATTTAGTCACATGTCTACAACTTTTCCCTCCTTCCACCTCATCATGTCATGTGTCTCAACAAATTGAATATTTCAATTTGAATAGATTTCTTGCATTTTCCAGCATCTCATTCTTCAAGCTGTCATTTGACAAGTCTTGTGCATACACAAAATCTGAGAGCCATAATGACTTGAGCAAATCCTTGGAGATAGAGAACAATGAGAAAGTTTTAGAGAATTTGTTTGTTTCAACTTGATTATATTTGTTATTTGAATTCTATAATATAGTGTTTCATTGATTTTGTTGTTTTATTACTCATTCACATATTTTACACACACAGTAGTAATTGTGGATTGAAGAATCATTCTGAGAAATTGTGTTGGAACAAAAAGTGGAATAAACAAAATCTAAAGAATAGTATACAAGTGGATTATGGATAGATAAATGTATCTAATTGGAAAAAGGTCACAAATATGTTCAAAATATTGTACAACATAAACATTCTCATGTTAGAAAAAATAACTAATCATGTAAGGTCAAATATCATCCTAGAAACCGTATAATTTAATCTACAAATTTTGATTACTATAAAGGCTACATGAATTCTATTCATGTAGTGGTATGAGATTTGAAGTTGAAGCATTCATATTGTGAGATTGGAAGTTGGATCACTCATATATAGGGAATCATTGTAATATTGATCCCAAATATCATTGTTAAACCTAAGAAGTTGTACTATTAATTGTAAAGATCATTGTCGAATGGTCGTAACATTGGTTGCAAAAATCATTTTTGAACCTAAAAGTTGTACTATTGATTGCAAAAATCATTGTTGTATGGTTGTAATGTTGATCACAAAAATCATTGTTGAGCCTAAAAATTTGAAGTATTGATTGTAGGGATCATTGTTGAATAGTTTTAGTGTTGATCACAAAGATTGTTGTAAAATTTGTGAAGGATTTGATCTCAAAGATTACTATTGAAATATTTCATAGACATTGTTGAAGGTTTTCGTCACAAAAATCATTGTTAAAATTAATCATAAAGATTGTTACTATATCATTGAAGGATTTGATCAAAAAGATCATTGTTAAAATTGATCATAGAGATCATTTCTAAATTTGTGAAGGTTTTGATAGTAAATATCATTGGGATGCTTCACTTCCTTTATTGTTATAACTATGGATAATGTCTTACTATGAATAATGTCTTACTATGAATAATAATGGACAAAAGTAAACAAGGCTATTCAAAATAAGGATAAGTTTTTTTACTTTTAAGAAGGAATTGGTGTTAAATATTCTTTATTTGTACATGGGTAGCTAACAAACCTATTTTTTTTATAGGTAGCCCCCATCATCTAGTTAATTTATGCAATAAAATAATGTTTATGGGGGGTGTTAAAAATATAACCTATATTTTATCACACTCCAATACATCTGTTATGTAAAGTCATGTGTCATGGATGAGACACATCTCTCCAATAATGATACATATTTAAATATTTTTGGATCTATCTATTTGGTAAGAGAAAATATAATATCAATTTATGCTCTCCAATTTTTTACATACATTAAGTGTCAATTTTAGAAAAATGGATATATAATTATAAGAATTAATAGTTTCTTTAATTTATTGAATTATTATTGAATAATAAATACATCAAGATTCTACAGTTTGATCTAATAACTTAACATTTATTATTAAAAAATTAAAACAATTACTAATAGAGGGTTTTATCTAGATTTAATAGAAGTGGGCAAGATTAAAATTTTAAACTTTGAAATTTTAGGAAGGTGGTCTCAACTTTTTAAGCAAGAAATGATGCTAAAATTAATTAAAATTTAAAAATTATAGGTAAATTTATTATCACAAATCTTCATAAATGAAACATGAAGTAAAATCTCTTATTTTGATGGGAAGAAATTTCTAACCCCACCCAAGACACCCTTTAAAAATCTAAAATCTAAAAAGTAGGCTTAGCAATATTACAATTCATCTAGTATCAACCTTTTTTAGTCTCATAGAAACCTCCTACTCTACAAAAATAGTCCATGAAGGTGGCTCCATGAGATTGCTAACTTGGTTTTAACTTAAGTAATAATGTTAGAAGTTATTTATTCCATATAAAACAAATTTTTAAAAATTAAAATTTATTTTGAATATTAGACCATCCCCCATGGAAGGGGGCTTCTTAAAATATTTAGGAATCAGCATTAAGAATTTTTAGGAATATTTCACAAGTAGGTGGTCTCCTGAATTTATAGCTATGGACAAGCTTAATATATTAAGCTTTAAAATTTTAGGAAGCTATAATCTAATTAATTCATCTTATATTTTAAGAAGTTAAAAATTGTAGATGCTTGACATGTAACCAAAAAAATCTGTCAATTTGAAGTCAAATTGTTTTTAGTCCATTTAAAATACACTTACTAAAAATTAATACTAAAAAATTTCTGATTATAAAAATTTAAAAACAAAGTTTCAAATAATTGATTTTCCTCAATAATTTTATTTTAATAGTGATAGTCAGACCTTAAACTTAAGAAAATTAACAAGGAACTATTTATCGCATCTAAAATAAATTTTATAAGTTCAAACTTTTGATGTTAAATGAAATTATTAGAGTACTCACCAATCAGTACATTGCAATCGGTTGTTTATGTAGAAAATAACCTGTCACTCAATCAATGCATGCGAACTTCAACGTGTCAATTGTTTACGCCTTTTTTAAAATAACTTTAAAACTTGTGATTATAAGATACAATGTATTTATTTTTCAAATGAAGAGTTTAATACCGTTTAAATATTCCCTTATTAAAATGACTTGAAAATCTGAATTATCTTAATATTTATATCATCTATACTACCACTAAACTACAGCCAGCTAGTACGTTTTCTTCTAATTTAATCTTCTTTGAGTTGTGGGGTGGATACTCCAGTAGATGTACGACTCTTACAATCTTTTTGTTAATCTGTGTGGCACATCAATTATCAAACCTTGTTCATTGGAATATTTTCATTGTGTAGTCAGAATGATATGACCAGATGCGGCCTTCCTCCTGCCACTTGCAGTGCTGTAGGTGACATGCCCACTCTTATAATTAGTCAGGTCAATCCTTACAAGCCTTCTATGTTTCACAAAATTAGTGTCAAATTTCTTACTGTCTCATTTAAATCAATTTACAGTCTTCATCCATATTAACAACAAAGTGAAACTAAATACCAGGGTCGAACCATTGAGGAAGGTGAAAATTAATGAACGGTAAACACCAGGATCAATCCAATTTCACAGCCTACATTGGATTAATACAATTAGATTATTTTAAGATGTACATTAATGTTCGTAAACATGGATATACGATATGAGAATTATATAGTCCTAGAAACAATTCTAAAACTACAATTTTTAGAAGAAAAATATAAAAACGTACAGAAAATATATTGTTCACTGTTCTCTCAAAAGGGACCAATTCCATAACCAATAATAATTCCCAATACAACAGCAAAAGGTGGAATTATATATATGAGGGCTTCTTTAAGTTGCTTCCTAAGTCGGGCTTGGATTTGCACTGTAGCTCTGAAATAATACTCAATAGCCCACAAAATTGATTATCCCGTCATTTCCCTGCTTAGCAGCTTCGTGCAGGGGCGTATTACGATCAACATTTCGAGCTCCAGAACAGCCTTTGACATTGTGAAGAATCCATTGAAGGAGCTCCAAATGGCCTTCCTTTGCAGCAATGTGCAGAACAGTATTGCCTTCAAAAGTAACACCCTGCAGTTGTCGAGCGTTTTGCCCATGTAATTCCTTAATAGCATAAAGATCGCCATTTTTGGCAGCAAAGAAAACTTCAGGATTAATCTTGGTGTGGTATGTGTTTAAGTCTTCTGTCTTTGCAATTTATAAAGAAGAACTGTAAATTTGTAGCTCATTTCGAAAGGCAAGGACTTGTTGCAGGATCTTTTTTTTGCAACGACTTGTTGCAGGATTCATCAGATGCTTTAGTGCAGATTTAGTATTATACAGTTTTATGCAAGGACTTGTTGCAGGATCTTTTTTTGCAACGACTTGTTGCAGGATTCATCAGATGCTTTAGTGCAGATTTAGTATTATACAGTTTTATGCAAGGACTTGTTGCAGGATCTTTTTTTGCAACGACTTGTTGCAGGATTCATCAGATGCTTTAGTGCAGATTTAGTATTATACAGTTTTATGCAAGGACTTGTTGCAGGATCTTTTTTTGCAACGACTTGTTGCAGGATTCATCAGATGCTTTAGTGCAGATTTAGTATTATACAGTTTTATGCAAGGACTTGTTGCAGGATTTATCACATGCTTTTTGTACAGATTCCGTAAAACAACCTAATCCCCAATTTTTCCCTCTTCTCGAGAGGACCCGATATGTAATTTTTATTTTAATAAATATAAAATACAAATTAATTTTAATAATTGAATTGCAAATGGGTGTGTAGGTTAATTCAAGGAACATGGGAATGTAGAGTTTGGGGATGACCGATTCAAAATTTCCTCCTTCAACAACATTCAAAATACTTTTTGTTGTAAAATGTTAAGAATTAAATTAATCTGATATAATAGTAAAGAAAAATTAATAATTACGCGGAAGGCGTGTCCTATGAACTTTCCAAGTTCATTTTCCCCACGGATGGTTGAAAAGCCACCAAAGACCCTGATTGACAGTAAAACGCATCTCAACCGTCCATCATTTTTAATAGAAAATATCATAGCCGCACCCGCATTCGTTTCCCCATTGTTTTTCTCCTTACGTGTCACGTCAACTGGAGAGACGAGACGTATTTAGTTACCCGATAGATTTAATTGCATCGCAGAACCTCCAGATGAGACATTTATTACTGAGATTAATTGTATTAGGTACATCGCACGCACGAGAATAAAAATTTACCGTCCTTTTTCCTTGCTCCGATGCCACTTTTCCTGCAGGCTTTTTATATTATATTTATTTGTATTATATTTTTATAGGTATTTTTGTTATAAAATGTTTTAATATATAATAATAACACAATTTTAATTTATGTAAAATAATTTTGATATTTGAAAAATATATTTATTTTTTTGTTTTAGAAAATAATTGATTTTAAAATTTGATTTTTGATTAAAAAAATTTAAATATATTATTTTTATTTATATTTCATTTATTTTATATTATAATTTGTTGTAAAGTAATTTTTTTACATAATAATACATTAAAATTAAAATCAATTTTAAAGACTGTTTTAATTTAATAGAATATATTAAATAATTGAAATAAAAAAATTCAATAATTTTTTTGGTTTTGACTATTGACTGATTTTAAAATTTGATCTTTAATTAAAAAATCATTAATGATATGTAAATTAAAATTTTATATTAATTTGAATAAAATTAAAAAACATGAAACTTTCATAGTTTATGATATCAAAAGATGATAAAAAAATTTACATAATCAAAATCCAAAAATATTTTTTACCTTTTTAATAGATTAAATTTTATTTTTCACTTTTTAAAGTTTAGTTTTACATGTAACTTTTAATATAAGAGTTAAAATTTTAATTTTAACAATTTTAATGTAGTTTATTTTTATTTTGAATATTGAAACCAATCTATAATTATTTACAAATGTATCTTTAACTGAGATAATTTTTATAATTAAAAATAATATTATATCAATTTATAAATTATTACGTAATATTAAGTCAAATTTAAATGATACTTAATATCCATTGTTAATTTAAATGTAATATACCTATATAATAATTAATTAATATTTAATGTATACATTAATATATAATATTTAATAAAATTTAAATAATATTTAGTATTAATTAATAAGTTGAATATAATATATAATATTAAAAATTATATATAAAACAATAAGTATAAATATTATATAATTTAATTTGTATTAAATAAAATGTATATTATATATTATTATATTATATTTATATTGAATGATTTTTAATATAAAATATTATATATATATATATATATATAATTAAATTTGTATTATCATATTATATTACAATTTTATCATTAATAATCATACTATTATAATATAATTTTATCATTAATAATCATACTATTAATATATATGTATATATAAATTAAAATTATATTTGATATATTTATTAAATTTTTAATAATTATATAAAAATTAGTTATTAATAATATTATATATTATAGTTATTTATTATATATGCTTATATAATATAATATTATATATTATTATGATATATTATATTATTTATATATTATACATTAATAATTATAATGTTAATATTATATGTATTATAAAATAACATATGTATATAATAATTATAGTTATTTTATTTTGTATATCAACTATATATATATAAGAATGGGGTAAGACTGGATTCTTTAGCCAATTGAGCTCAGGCTCCTACTCCAATATAATATTATTACTATAAGTATAATATATATTAATTAGGAGAAAAAATTCTAAATTTTCCCTAATTGACCTTTCATGCCTCTTCCTTGCACCCATTGCACACCAAAGTGCCAAAGTGCGATTGCTAGTTTCATATACTACACAAAAAACTATTTTTTCCCTAATTGACCTTCCAAACCTCTTCGGCGTACCCATTGCACACCAAGGTGCAATTGCTAGTTAAATTTATTTAAATACAATAAAATCGCTTGAGCAATGAAGAATCCTCGTTCGCACTGCGGAAATTTGGTGGATGCCCGTGAACCGTACATAAGACATGGGACAACGACCAGGTCTTCAACCTGGTCAGTTTACATTAGCTACCCTACTCCCAGCCTCTGCCGAAAGGCAGCGGCTATCCTGCACTGGCTGTATGCCTGCCAAGTTCTTTACATTCCTGCAGGTCTGACAATTACCACATACATTTAATTCGGGCCCACTAATAAAACATTTAATGGCTACATGGTGGTACCGCCATCAGATGCATTGGGATCTGCTGCAATGCCTTCACTTAATAGGTTCAGAAATATTTTTTTAAAAATTATTCTTTTATTAAAAAATAAGATTTACTGTTTTATTGGTCAAAATAAGCATTCACTTGTATGTAAGAACATTTTATTTAAAAATATTATTTTGTTTCATGATTAGAGTAATTTTAAATGGAAATTAGAAGAGTATGCAAATTTTTCTATTAAAAATAATAGTAATAATTTATTTACTTATTTTAAATAAGTTTAATGTATATTTTTATGTGAGTTTTTTAATTTTAAATTTTGGTGAAGGGGCATGACAAATAGGGGCGAGGACCCAGTGCAGTTGGCTAAATTTTTCCTTGGCAGAGGTTGGTCACAAGGTTTAGTCTCCCCACCCCGTGGTACTAGTCATGTTAAAAGGGTCGTGCTACCCAATTCCTACACTCCTAAAAAAGAAAAAATCCATAATCCATATAGTCTAATAGTTGAAGTTGTTAAATTTGAACATTATTGGTTCTTTAAGATAATAATAACTTATTTTATCTATTTTCTATCTATTTATATATTTATGAGGATATATGGATTATAAAGAGCCCACCATAAAAACGAAGGTTAACTCAAAATAATGTAAATTTGGTAGAATGAGTATGCTTGATTCTTGACAAAAAATTGATCAAATATCTATCAGCCAACTAGAATCATTAAAAAAAACTTTCAAGAAAATAAAATAACAACAATCAATAGTACTTTAGTATGAATTATAATTTCTAACATATTACAACAAAAACTAATTTGAATAACATTTATTAAAATAATTTGTGAAAAAATAAAAATATAAAAATATAAACAACTTTCAAAATATTAATAAAACATTCAATGGATAAAATATTTTTATAATCTCATGTTGATGAACATGAATCTTAGGAAAATTTATAATATTCAAATTTAATATCATTTTCTCTCTTTTCATTCATTCGTAAAAAAATATTCTAATTTTATTAAATTAAAAATATTAAACAATAATGATTCCCCAATTAGATTATAGCCATACGTGTAGCTCTCAAACTCTAAATAATTAATGGATACCTACAATAATAGTAAGACACAAAGTGACATGCCATGATCATATATAAAAATTGAAACACAATTAAATGTTCTAAAACATTTAAAATATCTAAGAATTATTTAAGTTTTTTATTTACTTAAGATTTATTTTATATTTTTTTTCATTTATCTAGAATTATTATTTTTAAAAAAAAATTAAAACCTTCTATTTAATTTTATTTTATTTTTTTTATAAAATAATTCTTAAGTAAATAAACATAAATTAATGTCAATTTTCTAAACACATGTAATTGATCACCTACTTATGATTTCTCATGGAGAAATTAATTCGTAATGATAATATTAAATACATCAAATATTCCAATAAGTTCATGTGTTCCTCAATATCTTCCCTTTTTAGTTGTTTGGTTAATATAATAGGAAAAAATTCTACATTTCTCTTCACATGTCTCCAATTAACACTTGGATTCCATAATCTTATGGAATGATAAGTTTGAATTATTTCACCTTTCCCCTGAATTTGTACCATGATGCTAAAAAATCAATCATGATAAAGCATGAAGTAAAAGATATCTAATAGCATGCATATAGTCAAAGATCTTAGCTCCCTCTATTGGACTAGAGATGAGTTTAAATTCTTGAAACTCATAGCTCTTTTTCTATACTCTCCATGCTTTGCTCATTATCCCTTTCTTGCATATCTAGAATTATTCTTCTTTCTTTTGTTCATGTTGCATAATTTTTGCTAAGACCCTTTATTGTAAGTTTGAATCTAGTATACTCATAATTTTTTGGTTCAATGATCTATTATTCTAGCTCTTTAGAAAATTTATCTAACTCTTCTTTTGGAAGGATCTCATTTTCTTTGATATTTGTGGCTTAACTCACAAGGTCCATTACAAAAGAATAAAATTTTATTTCTTCTCAAATTATTTCTAGTATTTGCATTCATCTTCTTTGTAATAATTGGCAATGTGGTCCTCTAGTGGATGCATGATGTCCCTTCTTATGTGATTCTTCATTTGAGTTGATCAAATATGGTGTTTTAGAAATTATTTATATGTGAGTACTAGTTGTGGCTTTTTTCGTTTTTGTATTTTTCCACCCTTTAATATTATCCATTTCAAGTAGTTTGGGAAAGAAAATTCTACATATTTTTGAAATGACAATTTCCTTCAAATATTTTGATAGATTCTAGTAACTTACAAATCTTAAAGTACTTTATTCTACTAATGATCTCAATGTAATTCCTTGAAATGTAGAAAGATAATGTCTCTTTGAATCCCTCTAGGTAGAGTTACATATATATATTGAAGTTAGCAACAAGATATGATAACTCCATGATTTATAGGATGACAAGATGAAAAATTTGACACCATTGCAATAACCCTAATGATTATTTTATGTAAAAAAATATTTTAATATTTTAAATATAACTTGTAAAAACCCATAATTTTTTACAAATTATACGTCAACATTCATAACCCAAAATGAATAATTGAAAATGCAGAAATTTTCTTACTATTTCAATGAATTATAAGATTACATCAAAATATTTTGTAATAATGGTAGGGTTCTAATAGTTACAACAATAACAAAAAAAATTGTAAGTTCTACATTGTTGGAATCCACAATAACTACAAATTATACAAAATTTATGTAGGTATGATTTACCATGAGGAAAATTGTGAGACCCACCAGTGATACTTGATACTATGCTATTTTATTATTTTGGATAGATAGTTTGATTTTTGGTTTAACTGTTAGACATTATGTTTTGATACAGATTGATGCTTTATGATGCTATTCATGTTATGATGTTTTGACATTAGACCTTGTCTTTGATTTTATATTATGGTGATGTGAACGTTAGACCTCATAGATTGGATATTATTGATTATTATGGATGCTCAAGTAGAATTAATAAAATTTATGAATTTTGAATTATTGTTATTGTAAATAAAATAAAAATAAAAAAACAAATGAATAAATGTTATTAAGAGGATTCAATGATGATGAATTTTTTGTGACTATTGTAACTATTAATTGATTTTCGAATGTGATTTAACTATGATGTAAATTGTATGATGTGAATATATATGTTTTAGTTTCTTTGACTATATGATGTTATTAGATATATTAATGTGTGAAATTGAGTGTGTAGGTACGAATTCCATGGCCAATGGAATTGGAGGTCTTCAAGGAACCCTATGTGATAAACCCTGTGAAGGCCAATCGAATTGGAGGTCTTCAAGGAACCCTATGTGATAAACCCTGTGAATGCCGACAATAGTCCATGGAGACTATAGTCTTATTGTGATGTAAAATTTGTAAAGTGGTTTGAGACTTGAATGTTATTTTATTATATAGTTTTATTTTAAGTGTTTAAATGTTTTAAGTGTTAAGTTGCATTTAATTTGTAAAATTTTAATTGGGGAGTATTTGATATTTTTACCTTCCTTATTGACTCAAAAAGGGGTTAAAAAAGGTTATTTTATGTTTTTTTCTATTTTTTTTAAACCCCTAGGGTGTTTACCTAAGGGTTAGGCACTTAGTTCAAGTTATATTTTGAACTAAAATCAAGATATGACCTCTCAAAAAGGCCTAGCTTTAAGGGTGACGAATTTGGATTTTGAATGGATGTAAATAGATGATTTTTGAGCTGATTTTCTTTGATCTTCAGTATTTTAAAGCAAGAGAGGTTTTTGGGAAACAAATTTTTGGGACCTTCTATTTATCTCTTTCTTTTTCTGATTATTGGGGGGCATTGAATTTCTTTTGAAATAAAAAATAAAAAAAATTGGTATCCTTTGCTGGTTCTAGTTTTTTGGAAGAATTTTTGGGTGAAATAGAGTTTGAAGGAAAAGCTTGGGCGCTTCCACAATTTTCTTCCTGGAAAGCGTAAGAGGTTGGCTTCTATCATTTTGTATTTGTTCTTGGTTGAAATTGTTAATTTTTTTGAAAATGTTGTGAGTATTCATTATTGTATTGCTATGTGTGGGTTTTTATTTGTGTTGGGTTGTATGGGGATGTCTCTCTCAGATTTTGAGAGCTACCCAAGTGTGGGGTTGAGAGAGGATGATCCTCCAATGGAGAAAATTCCAACCTTTGAGAAGGTGGAGATTTTGGGTATGAGTACCCACATTATTAGAGTATGGGGTTTTTGGGTATGAGTGCCCAGGATTATTTTTTAGAGTTGGATGGATGGAGAAGTGGAGAGAAGTTGTGATACTATACAGATCTTTATTTAAATATACACGTTTCCCCATTTGGTAGTGATATTATGTTAAGTGTAGGTCTACAGAAGCTTACAGCTTTAAGGAGATGCAAGATCAAGACTACCGATGTTCTGTTGTAGATGTTTTATATATGATCTCAGATTTATTGTTGCAAGGGAATAACCATTGAAAAGAGATACTTATTTTAATATTCTAGTTCATCCAAAATTTATAATTGTTTTTCTGTAAATTCATTCCTATAAGAAAACAAAAGTTACTTCTTTGTGATTCGGAGGGAAAATTACCTTTTAGCTAAAATAAAAAAAAATTGTTTTTCCCACAGAAAAATGTTTATTGTTTGTTTTGATTTTTAAAATTGCGATAGTAGGCTTGAGCAAACATTAGATCTGAGAAAAATGGACTGGTTGTGGAATATGTAGCTTCAATGAATTGGAAATGAAAATTAATTATACCAATAGTTTTTTGGATTGATGTAGAAATTTTATGTTTAATACTCAAGTTAATAAATTGAGGATGTAATACTCTGTATTGATTAGTTGGAAATTTTGTTGTAAAAGAATTCTGGAAAATATATGGTATGCAAGAATTTTGTCTTTCTTGAAATAAAATTTCACTATTGCCTTTGAACTCTTCTTTTTAATACACCTGTGTATAGCCTTCCAAATTATGTGTCAGAATTTTAGAAATTAGTAAATCTTTACTGTTGCTCCTTCCATGAATTCTTATCTCCTATACAACACAAAAAAAAAATTGAGATTTAAGAGTTAGTTTCACAGTAAAAAGATTGATATAAAAAAAAAAAAACATAAATTTTAAATGTGCATGGAAAATGGAAAACCAAAAAAATAAAAAAATATACTACAAAATACAGAGGAGAATTAGATCCAGAATTTTAGATTTAAAATTAAACATGTAGGCTTATTTAAATTCATAGTCAAAGGAATGATTAAAAAGAAAAAAAATTCAACACTATTTTATTATCTTCAATCATTTTTGAAAATGGATTTGAAAACCATTGCCATGTCGTCTCTCTCTCTGCAGCAATGTCGTCTCTCTCTGCAACAAGTAAAAGAAATGGCTGTGAAACTCTATTTTTTTGTTCATGACATCGTTGATGGAGCCCTCTGTATTTACCCTGCAACCTTGTCTCTGAGAATCTTTGGGTTTCCACAATTCACCGAAAGAATGTTGGTCTCTTTATCTATAATCTTACACTCTCTGGTTTCGTAACAGAACAATCTGTATAATTTTGATTAAAACCTGTCATTGCTGTGCACTGCCTCAAAGAAATAACAAACACAAAGAAAAATAAATAAACCCCTGTCGTAAAAAGCTTTTAGGGTTATTGGTATAGGCGATCAAAATACAAGAATGGAATCTAGCGAATATAGTAACGTGTGATTTGTCTTTATTTAAATTATTTTATTTAACCCATGTTTGAGGCGCTTAAGGAGGGACGAGGTAGGGAAAAATCTTAATTTAAACTTATCTTAATTTCCATTCCATCATGCTTTTAAGGGAGGAAAAATCAAGACTTTAAAATAAGGTGACATTATAATAAAAGCTTTGTTTAGATTGGAAGATTCAAGATTTAAATTATGGGAATTTAAAAAGGCATGTGATGAAAGTCTAATATATATATGCAAAAGCTACTTTTTAATTTAAATTTACAGTTTGTTTCTTTAGATTAGTGAATTATATTTCTATTTAAGAAGTAACTTTTTTTACAAAGACTTATTTTAATATATATATTTATATCTATAAGGTTTTTTTTTAATTTATTTATGGTTCTTTTTAGTAGTAATTATATTTATGTAAGGATAAATTAATTATGTTAAAAGATTAATTAAATAAATAAAATATTTATTATATATATACAAAGAATAAATAATTTTAGTAATGATAAAAATAGTTAAATATAAACATAAATATAAATATGTTTGTAAATAAAAATAAATAAAGAGTATATTATTGAATTAATTAGTAAAAGATTTTTGGCTTTGGTTATTGAATTTAGATATTAATGATGAAATGATGATAATTAATTTTTGTATGCAATATTGGGTGGATAATATAGTAGTGTCTATATGTTTTTATAAAAGAAAAATTGTTAGTTGTGTTTTTACCTTAGGTGTAAAATTTAGGGCATTACATTTTGGTATCAGAGCAAGGTTTTCAAACATCGGGAGCTCTGGGTTTATGTGAACATCATGTTAATAGTACATATTGACATTGTCATGTAGAGGATGGCACCTAAGAGAGGAGTAGGGCATGGACGCAGTCGTGGACATGGTAGAGGACGTGGAGCACAAGGAGAGAGATCTGCAACACCACCAGTAGTACCAGAGGTTCCTGAGGTACCACAAAATGAGCCACAACCAAACCTCAATTCATAGATCCTCCATGTACTCGAAGATTTGATTGGGGTGATACATGCTAGATTGCCAGATGTAGGGGAGGGTCCCCATCATGAGCAAACACAGGATTCTATAGAAGCACATAGGTCTGAGCGCAGAGAGCATAGCAAGAGTCCCCCTCGTGTACCTAATGAGCAATATGATGATGGAGAGAGAGGTTCAGTTCATATGGATCCTCCACCTTATGTACCTCGACCAGAGGTACGAGTTGAGCCTAGAGTAGCTCGTGATGCAGGTGATGAGATTAGGGACTTATTACGTTTGCATACACCAAAATTTGAAGGAACCATAGATGGTGTTGAGGCGGAAGCTTGGCTTCTTAGTCTTGAGAGGTGTTTTGGGTTGCGTACATATGCAAGCAATCTCAAAGCACATTTTGCTATACATTTACTTGGAGACACAACATCCACATGGTGGCGCCAGGAGGAGCGCAAGCATCACTTTACTATGGACACCATTACATGGGAGACTTTCCTTGAACGTTTCAGAGCACGCTACTTGTCTGAGAATTTTATACAGCGTCACATTGATGAGTTTCATGATCTTCAGCAGAGGGGACTGACAGTAGCTCAGTACGAGAGCCGGTTCCTAGAGTTGTTGCATTATGTTGACTATCTTCATGATGAGAAGCTCCTTGTCAATCGATTTATCTGGGGTCTGAATGCCAGCATATTAGGACTTGTACGTATGGCCGATCCAGAGAACCTTCAGGTTGCAGTGGAAAAAGCCCTTATTGCAGAGGAGATTCAGGGGAAAGCCCGTGATGCACGAGAGCAGTATCAAAACCGCAATCCATTTACTCAGGTACAGGGTTTTCGTCGACCTCCTCTTCCTTCTAAGGGAGGATCTGGACCCCCTACAGGATTATCTAGGCCTTTCCAGCAGCAGCAATTTAGTCAAAGGACCAGGCCTCAGTAGGGATTTCAGGGTGGACAGTCTACGCCATGGCGATCACAGGGTCCCCATAGGGATCAACGTCCGCAGACACAGGGTGCTACTCCAACACATTCTCAGCAGCCTTCTCGTGGTGGACATAGTGGTTCTACTAGGTCTGTTGGACAGCAGTTCAATAGGACACAGTCATCTCAGGGTCAGAACAGAGGTGCTTGCTTTGTGTGTGGTGAATTAGGACATTTAGCCAAGGAGTGTCCTCAGGGTTTTACAGCTGGAGGGCAGCGAGCAACATGATCTGAGCAAACAGTGGGGGATGCAGGGAAGTTTCATAGAGTTTATGCGGCAGTCGAGAACCGCTAAGCTGAGCATCAGGCCACGGTAATTGAGGCCCCAGGTATGATTGGTAACACTCATGTATCTATTTTATTTGACTCTGGGGCATCAGATTCTTTTATATCCCCTTCTATAGTGGAACGTGGCGGGCTAGTGGCATCTAGGCAAGACAATAGATGGGAGGTTGAGTTAGCCTCAGGGACCAAGGTTTATGTTGATTTAATTGTCAGAGCTTGTCCTTTGCGAGTTGGAGATTTGAACACTTTAGTTGACCTTCGCATTAATCCTTTGGGCTCCTATGGACTGGCTCGAGGCACACCAAGCTAAGCTAGATTGTCATCGAAAGATGATTGAGTGTGTAGATGATCAGGGTACTACAGTGGTGATTTCAGGGGTACAGAGACCCATTTCCCTTCGCACTATATCCGTTATGCAGTTGAAGCGGTGTATGCGAAAGGGATGTCAGATGTTTTCCATCACCATCAGTGATTTGGATGAGGAGAAAATAGAGACTTCATTGGATGACCATCCTGTTCTTGGGGAGTTTTTAGATGTTTTTCCTTTTGAGTTACCAGGTATGTCGCCACGGCTAGAGATTGACTTTCGTATAGATTTGATACTAGGGGATCAACCGATATCAAGGGCACCTTACAGGATGACTACACATAAGCTAAGTGAGCTCAAGATTTAGTTAGAGGATTTGCTAGAGAAGGGCCATATTCGTCCAAGTGTCTCACCTTGGGGTGCTCCTGTCATCTTCATGAAGAAGAAGGACAGATCCCTTCGTCTTTGTGTATATTATAGACAACTAAACAAGGTGATGATCAAGAATCGTTACCCACTTCCGAGGATCGATGATTTGTTTGATCAATTGCAGGGAGCAAGAGTGTTCTCAAAAATTAACCTTAAGTCTGGTTATCATTAGTTGCAGATTTCATAAGTAGATATTCATAAGACCGCTTTCAGGACTAGGTATGGCCACTACGAGTTCACAATGGTACCATTCGGACTGACAAATGCTCCTGCAGTGTTCATGAGCCTCATGAATGGAGTATTTCGTACTTTCCTAGATCGGTTCATGGTAATTTTCTTAGATGACATTTTGATATATTCACAGTCTAAGGAGGAGCATGAGGAACACTTGCGACAGGTTCTTCAATGTTTGAGGGAGCATCAATTATATGGCAACTTGTCGAAGTGTACATTCTTTTGTTCAGAGATTCATTATCTTGGTCATATTATATCTGGTGACAGTATCTCAGTAGATCCATCAAAGATCAGGGCAATTATGGATTGGCCAACACCCACTTTAGTGACTGAGGTTAGGAGTTTTATGGGCTTAGCAGGCTATTATCATCGTTTTGTTCAGGGTTTTTCTCAGATTGCACATCCTATCACTTCCCTTCAGCGAAAAGGGAAGAGGTTTGAGTGGACAGATTAGTGTGAGAGGACCTTCCAGACCCTCAAGGAGCATCTCACTAGTGCTCCCATATTAGCTGTCCCAGATCCATCAGGAGATTTCATGGTATGCACTGATGCCTCGATTGATGGCTTAGGTGCAGTACTTATGCAGGAGGGTTGAGTGATCGCTTATGAGTCACGAAAACTCAAGACCCATGAGTTGAACTACCCTACTCATGATTTGGAGTTGGCAGCAGTGGTTCACGCTCTAGTTCGTTGGAGACATTTTCTTCTAGGTCATCACTTTGAGTTACATTTAGATCACCAGAGCCTGCAGTACTTGTTCACACAGCCGAATTTGAATGCTTGTCAACGGTGTTGGATGGAGTTTTTATGCGAATACGATTTTGATGTGCATTACATAAAAGGGAAGGAGAACGTTGTAGTGGATGCTTTGAGTAGGAGGCGACATGAGCTATCATCCATGACTTTGGGCACTAATTTGAGGAGTCAGATACTGCAGAATTTACCTGGGGATGAGTGGTATATGGAGGTCGAGCAGGAAATCCAGTCTCAGAGGGCCCTTAAGGGAAAATTTTTAGGATATACCTTAGAGTCTGATGGTTTATTACGTCATAATGGTCGCATCTATGTACCTAGTACAGGAAATCTCCGTACAGTCATACTTTCAGAAGCACATAGGCCACCTTATGCAACACATCCAGGGGTGAAGAAGATGCATGCTGGCCTTAGACAATTATATCACTGGGCAGGGATGGGACGAGACATTGCTACTTTTGTGACTCGGTGCCTTGAGTGCCAGAGGGTCAAAGCCGAGCATCAACACCCAACAGGTCTTCTCTATCCGCATGAGATTCCTGAGTGGAAATGGGATACCATTTCAATGGACTTTATTGTTGGTCTACCCTTGACTTCACGCCGTCATGATGCCATCATGGTAACTGTGGACAAATTGACCAAAGTAGCCCATTTTTCACCTGTGCGTATGACTTATACAGCTCCAGCAATAGCAAGAGTATTCTTAGATGATGTTGTTAGACTTCATGGAGTCCCTCGGAGGATCATTTCAGACAGAGACCCACTCTTTATATCAAAATTTTGGACATCATTGCAGTAGGCATTGGGCACTCAACTCAACTTCAGTACGGCTTATCATCTTGAGACAGATGGGGAGACAGAGAGGGTGAATCAGGTTTTAGAAGATATGCTACGTATGTATGTGATGGATCACCAATCTCATTGGGAGGATTATTTGTACTTGGTTGAGTTTGCCTATAATAATGGGCACCATAGTTCTTTGGGCATGCCACCTTTTCAGGCCTTGTATGGAAGACCTTGTAGGACTCCTTTGAGTTGGGATCGCGTTGAGGACAGAGTGGCTATTGGACCAGATTTGGTGCAGGACATGGAGCGACAAGTAGATCTGATCAGGCAACGTCTACAGGAGGCACAGGACCATCAAAAGAATTATGCCGATGCTAAGAGAATCGATAGAAGCTTTTCAGTGGGTGACCAAGTATTCCTGAGAGTGAGACCACATAAGAGTCCAATCCGTTATGGGAAGGGCTCTAAGCTTGCACCCCGATTTCTGGGACCATTTGAGATCCTGGAGCGGATAGGTCCTGTAGCTTATCATTTAGCCTTACCACCTAGCCTGTCACGCATCCACGATGTGTTTCATGTTTCAGTTTTACGACGTTATGTGCATCATGATTCTCATATACTAGATTGGGATGCCCTGCAGGTGGAGTCAGACGATCAGCTAGCATTGGAGCCCATTCGCATTTTGGATCGTCGGATGCTGGCCCTTTGAGGGCGAGAGTTGGACCAGGTCAGAGTTCAGAGGGATAGATATGATGAGGTTGCAACTACATGGGAGGATGCCTCTCAGTTGAGGGCACTATACCCTCACCTCTTTGATGACTTCCAGGAGGAAGTTCATTCCTAGGGGGGGAGGATGTGAGACCCACCAGTGATACTTGATACTATGCTATTTTATTATTTTGGATAGATAGTTTGATTTTTGGTTTAATTGTTAGACATTATGTTTTGATACAGATTGATGCTTTATGATACTATTCATGTTATGATGTTTTGACATTAGACTTTGTCTTTGATTTTATATTATGGTGATGTGAACGTTAGACCTCATAGATTGTATATTATTGATTATTATGGATGCTCAAGTAGAATTAATAAAATTTATGAATTTTGAATTATTGTTATTGTAAATAAAATAAAAATAGAAAAACAAATGAATAAATGTTATTAAGAGGATTCAATGATGATGATTTTTTTTGTGACTATTGTAACTATTAATTGATTTTCGAATGTGATTTAACTATGATGTAAATTGTATGATGTGAATATATATGTTTCAGTTTCTTTGACTATATGATGTTATTGGATATATTAATGTGTGAAATTGAGTGTGCAGGTACGAATTCCATGGCCAATGGAATTGGAGGTCTTCAAGGAACCCTATGTGATAAACCCTGTGAATGTCGACAATAGTCCATGGGGACTATAGTCTTATTGTGATGTAAAATTTGTAAAGTGGTTTGAGACTTGAATGTTATTTTATTATATAGTTTTATTTTAAGTGTTTAAATGTTTTAAGTGTTAAGTTGCATTTAATTTGTAAAATTTTAATTGGGGAGTATTTGATATTTTTACCTTCCTTATTGACTCAAAAAGGGGTTAAAAAAGGTTATTTTATGTTTTTTTCTATTTTTTTTAAACCCCTAGGGTGTTAACCCAAGGGTTAGGCACTTAGTTCAAGTTATATTTTGAACTAAAATCAAGATATGACCTCTCAAAAAGGCCTAGCTTTAAGGGTGACGAATTTGGATTTTGAATGGGTTGTAAATAGATGATTTTTGAGCTGATTTTCTTTGATCTTCAGTATTTTAAAGCAAGAGTGGTTTTTGGGAAACAAATTTTTGGGACCTTCTATTTATCTCTTTCTTTTTCTATTATTGGGGGGCATTGAATTTCTTTTGAAAGAAAAGCTTGGGCGCTTCCACAATTTTCTTCCTCGAAAGCGTAAGAGGTTGGCTTCTATCATTTTGTATTTGTTCTTGGTTGAAATTGTTAATTTTTGAAAATGCTGTGAGTATTAATTATTGTATTGTTATGTGTGGGTTTTTATTTGTGTTGGGTTGTATGGGGATGTCTCTCTCAGATTTTGAGAGCTACCCAAGTGTGGGGTTGAGAGAGGATGATCCTCCAATGGAGAAAATTCCAACCTTTGAGAAGGTGGAGATTTTGGGTATGAGTACCCACATTATTGGAGTATGGGGTTTTTGGGTATGAGTGCCCAGGATTATTTTTTGGAGTTGGATGGATGGAGAAGTGGAGAGAAGTTGTGATACTATATAGATCTTTATTTAAATATACACATTTCCCCATTTGGTAGTGATATCTCCTAAGTCTTCCCCTTTTCTTGAATCTTTGAGAAGATTCAATGTGCATGTGAATCCCTAGGTTTTTGGGTGTTATTGTTTTCATTTGTGCGTTTGATGTTGATGCATGTTTGAGAATGTGTGTAACCCGGTTCCTTTGATGGCATCCAAGCTTGGGGGTGATTGGTTTTCTAGTCTAAGGTTGGGTGGTGAGCACCCCATTGGCTTTAGAAAAAAAAAAAAAAATTATGTTAAGTGTAGGTCTACAGATCTGAAGGAAGCTTACAACTTTAAGGAGATGCAAGATCAAGACTACGGATGTTCTATTGTAGATGTTTTATATATGATCTCAGATTTATTGTTGCAAGGGAATAACCATTGAAAAGAGATACTTATTTTAATATTCTAGTTCATCCAAAATTTATAATTTTTTTCTTCTGTAAATTCATTCCTATAAGAAAACAAAAGTTACTTCTTTGTGATTCGGAGGGAAAATTACCTTTTACTAAAAAAAAATAAAATTGTTTTTCCCAACAGAAAAATGTTTATTGTTTGTTTTGATTTTTAAAATTGCGATAGTAAGCTTGAGCAAACGTTAGATCTGAGAAAAATGGACTGGTTGTGGAATATGTAGCTTCAATGAATTGGAAATGAAAATTAATTATACCAATAGTTTTCTGGATTGATGTAGAAATTTTATGTTTAATGCTCAAGTTAATCAATTGAGGATGTAATACTCTGTATTGATTAGCTAGAAATTTTGTTGTAAAAGAATTCTGGAAAATATATGGTATGCAAGAATTTTGTCTTTCTTGAAATAAAATTTCACTGTTGCCTTTGAATATGTATTCATTTGTTATCATTTTAGTTGTCAAAAAGATCCTCTTCTTTTTAATACACCTGTGTATAGCCTTCCAAATTATGTGTCATAATTTTAGAAATTAGTAAATCTTTACTATTGCTCCTTCCATGAATTCTTATCTCCTGTACAACACAAAAAAAAATTTGAGATTTAAGAGTTAGTTTCACAGTAAAAAGATTGATATAAAAAAAAAACATAAATTTTAAATGTGCATGGAAAATGGAAAACAAAAAAAATAAAAAAATATACTGCAAAATACAGAGGAGAATTAGATCCAGAATTTTAGATTTAAAATTAAACATGTAGGCTTATTTAAATTCATAGTCAAAGGAATGATTAAAAAGAAAAAAAATTCATCACTATTTTATTATCTTCAATCATTTTTGAAAATGGATTTGAAAACCATTGCCATGTCGTCTCTCTCTCTGCAACAATGTCGTCTCTCTCTCTGCAGCAAGTAAAAGAAATGGCTGTGAAACTCTATTTTTTTGTTCATGACATCGTTGATGGAGCCCTCTGTATTTACCCTGCAACCTTGTCTCTTTATCTATAATCTCACACTCTCTGGTTTCGTAACAAAACAAGAATGGAATCTAGCGAATATAGTAACGTGTAATTTGTCTTTATTTAAATTATTTTATTTAACCCATGTTTGAGGCGCTTAAGGAGGGACGAGGTAGGGAAAAATCTTAAAGTTACTAAGTTTTTAGTTTTCAAAAAAGAACATGCGTGGCATTATTTAAACTTATCTTAATTTCCATTCCATCATGCTTTTAAGGGAGGAAAAATCAAGACTTTAAAATAAGGTGACCTTATAATAAAAGCTTTGTTTAGATTGGAAGATTCAAGATTTAAATTATGGGAATTTAAAAAGGCATGTGATGAAAGTCTAATATATATATACAAAAGCTATTTTTTAATTTAAATTTACAGTTTGTTTCTTTAGATTAGTGAATTATATTTCTATTTAAGAAGTAACTTTTTTTACAAAGACTTATTTTAATATATATATTTATATCTATAAGGTTTTTTTAAATTTATTTATGGTTCTTTTTAGTAGTAATTATATTGATGTAAGGATAAATTAATTATGTTAAAAGATTAATTAAATAAATAAAATATTTATTATATATATATATATATACAAAGAATAAATAATTTTAGTAATGATAAAAATAGTTAAATATAAACATAAATATAAATATGTTTGTAAATAAAAATAAATAAAGAGTATATTATTGAATTAATTAGTAAAAGATTTTTGGCTTTGGTTATTGAATTTAGATATTAATGATGAAATGATGATAATTAATTTTTGTATGCAATATTGGGTGGATAATATAGTAGTGTCTATACGTTTTTATAAAAGAAAAATTGTTAGTTGTGTTTTTGCCTTAGGTGTAAAATTTAGGGCATTACAAAAATTTATTAATGACCTTAGAATGAGATCATTTTATAGGTGTAAAGGGGTTTCATCCTCTAATCCTCAAAATCGAAGAGTTTTCATCTTATGATCTCCAATAGATCTAAGGTTTCTATCCTCAAATTTGGTTTCTTGAGCACATGTTTAAAATAATTTCACAAGTGTTTTTTTATGTGGAGAATATGAATAATAATCTTCGATTGGATGTTTTCACTTTTGATATCCTTCCAATTAATGATTAGTATGCAATTTTTCCAAAATAACAACTAAGATTACATAAGGAACAAGGTAGTAGAGGATGCAACCACCACATTAATGAAAACATGGCTATATTCCACCTGTAGCATTGTGAGTTCATGTGAAATCATTACCTTGTTATTTAAAACTTATTTTTGTATAGGGAAAACTCTTATGCAATAGTTTCAACATTAAAATTGGTCATTAATGGCACTCTAGGGTGTGCAACAAGGAATATGAGAGTAAATAGTGTGAAAAGGCAAAATTATCAAAGTTTTTGGGTTGGAAAAAACTTAAATTTTATGCCACATATTAAGGGTCAATGTTTGGGAGTATTGCACCCTAGATACCCAAAATTTTGATCTAATTGAGGTGACATAGTTTAATATGTTGGGGATTAGAGTTTGGGGGTACTGTGTAGAAGGTACTTGAGTTAGGTAAAGGTTGAAGATCCAATATTGAAAGGTAATTTGATGTAAGTGCTGGGGAGTTGGCGTCTAGGCTAAAGGCATAGTGGTAATCAATAACACAAAAATATGATAAAGCTAAGTAAAAGTGGGGGGGTTGAAGGAAAAGGATGTTGGGAAGGAGAACTAAAAAAAAGGTGGGGACCAAGGAAACAAATAAACTTAGAAGCAAATTCATGCCACAGTGGGAAGTTTGATATCTCAATAGGAATAAAGGAAACAATGAAGTCATGTAGAAAGGCATGCTAGGATAGGGACATCTTAACTTTTGATAGGAATAAGGATTAACAAAATGTTGGTCAAAAAGGCATGATAGGATGAGAAAGTTCAATGTAAAGGGCAGAGTTTGAGTAAATGATATGATAGGATGAAAATATATGAAACTTTAAAAACTTGCACACTTAGAAAATTGAAAATACCTACACACTTAGAAAATTTTGAACTTAATGGGCACATGGGAGATGAAGAGGGAGAAAATATATGCAAACTTTGATAGAGGTAGACATTATAAACAAGAAATAATAATTTTCTCTATAAACATAAATTAATGGAAAATGAGATATTATATTATTTAACTTTTGTTTAAAAAAATTAAAATCTTCTAGGTAAATAATTTTTATTTATTTTTATAAAATAACTCTCAAGTAAATAGAAAACTTAAGTAATTCTTAGATAGTTTTAACATTTTAAAACATTTAGTTGTGTTTCAATTTTTATATATGATCATAACATAAAATAGTTCTAAAGTAAATAAAAATTAAATAATTCTTACATAATTCTAATTTTTAAATATTTAGTTGTGTTTCAATTTTTATATATGATCATCGCATCTTTGTGTCTTACTACTCTTGTAGATATGAAAGATACAAGTATGATTATAATCTAATGGAAGGATCATTATTGTTTAATATTTTAAATTTAATAAATTCTTTTTTTTTTTTATGAATGAAGAAAAGAGAAAGAAAATGATATTAAATTTGAATATTATACATTTTCCTACCATTCATGTTCATCAACATGGGACTATAGAAATATTTTGTCCATTGAATGTTTTATGAATTATAATATTTTGAAAGTTGTTTATATTTTTATGTTAGTATCATATTTATTTAAGAATTATTTTTCCACAAATTATTTGAATAAGTGTTATTGAAATTAGTTTTTGTTTTAATATGTTAGAAATTATAATTCATACTAAAGTACTATTGATTGTTGTTATTTTATTTTCTCGAGACTTTTTTTATGAGATTTCAAATTAAAAAATAACTATAAATAGAAATAACTCTTCATTAAATAAAATAAAAAAAATTCCTCAATAGTTGTAAAATAAAAAATAAATTTTAGG
>VDFB02143268.1:0-47043 GCA_007258455.2 Sequoia sempervirens | reverse complement strand
CTTGAATGCTATCCTGACAAACCTCCTCAAATTTTTTCCAGCGCCATATCACAGCAAGCTCTTCTGACTCAAACACCATGTAATCTCTGACCTTGACTCCCCTAGCCAACTTGAATTTCTCTTTCACACCCTATGTCTGCATAAGCTGATCCAGGGCAGGGAAGCCATGCTAGGAGTCTTCCCAAAATAAAGCACATTTTCCATCAGTTATATCCCAAGAAAGGAAATATTTGATCAACTGCTTGCACTCCAACATAAAGTTCCAAATTCTAGAGCCTCTGGGAGGAGGAGTTCTAAAAATACCTTCGCAATATGAAGTCTCTAAGTATTTACCTTTCAATATTCTTACCCACTTCAGATCTAGATGAGAATACATTCTCCAAATGAGTTTGGCCCCAAATGCCTTGTTCTGCCATCTTTGGTTTCTTAAGCCTACTCCCCCCATGTCTTTTGGCCTACAAGTTTTATCCCAAGCAATTCTGACCACCTTTTTTTGTTCAGATACTCCTTGCTAGAAGAATCTCCTCATAATCTGAACTAGTTGCTTGTTAACTCCACTGGAAAGAGATAAGCAAGACAGGAGATATATGGGAATGGTTGTAATGACCGATTTCAAGAGCACCAATTGACCAGCCCATGATAACAACCTTCCCTTCCATGAGGAAAGTTTCTGCTCAATCTTATCCTTGAGAGGGTCCCACAATCTTGTTGTTTGGGTTCCAGAGTTTAATGGTAAACCCAAATATTTACATGGAAGAGAGCCCAAGTTAAAATCAAGTATGCTCTTGATACTTTCCCTTAATGAGCTAGGGGTATTGAAAAAGAATATTTCTGAATTTTCCTTGCTGACCACTTACCCCGAAGCCTCCTTGTAGTCTAATAGAATCTTTTTGAAAGCTCTTGCTTCATACCTTTTATTGCGCCCCAAGAGAAGGGTATCATCTACGAACTACTGATGAGTTACTGCAATGTTGTTAGTGACCTTAATACCTTGGATTATGCTTTGTTCTTGTGCACTCCTCACGACTCTACCCAAGGCCTCAGCCATGATTATGAACAGAAAAGGAGAGAGGGGATCTCCTTGTTCGAGCCCCCTGGAAGACTCAAAAAACCCTTCGGGAGAGCCATTGACTAGGACTGAGAAATGAGGAGTAGACATGCATTGAAAAATCCAGTTGATCCATTGCTTGCTAAAACCAAAGGCCTCCATGCATTTACATAAAAATCTCCAATCTACCTTATGGTAAGCCTTCTTAATGTCTAGCTTGATCAGCATGCATGGTATCTTAGTTGACTAAATTGATTGGATAGTCTCTTGGGCTATGATTACTCCATCCAGTATGGATCTGCCCGACACAAATCCTATTTGCTCCTTAGATATAATTGTGGGAAGGACTGATTTAAGTCTGTTTTCCATCACTTTTGACATGATTTTGTATAATGTGTTGCACAAGGAGATGGGTCGGAACTCATCCCATTCTTTTGCATTTTCTTTCTTTGGGATGAGAATAATAAAGGTGTTGTTCACTTCTCTCACCAATACTCCTAAGTTTCTTGATGCCTCCATATCCTGGATAAGGTCATCTCCCAGAATATGCCAACATTTTTGAAAAAAACTTACCGAGAATCCATCCGGGCCTGGGGCCTTGTCAGGATGAAACTCTTTTACAGCTCTTTCCACCTCCTCTTTGGAGAATTTTGCATTTTGCATTTTGTTTTTCTCTATTATTATCAGCTTTGGGATGTTTTTCAACAACTGATTTTGACTGTTAGGCATGAACCAACCAAGGTGTTCAAAATGTTTTTGAAGAAGGAGACCGCACTCTCTGCAATCTTGACTGGACCCTCTTCACTCGATCCATCAGCTCTTTTGATGCTCCTTATCTTGTTGACATTCCTCTTGTATTTAACTATGCTATGAAAGAATTTAGTGTTTTTTTCACCATCGACTAGCTAGATTTCTCTTGATTTTTGTCTCCAAAAAATCTCTTCTTTTGCTAGGATGTCTTCATATCTTTCCATCAAAATCTTCTCCTTACAATAACTCTCTTGAACCATCCCATCCCGAATGACTCCTTCATTATGAGCCAAAAACTTAGCTTCCAGATCAGCTTTCTCAGCAAAAATGTCCTTGAAGTGTTCTTTGTTCCATATTAACAAGTGCTTTTTTAAATCTTTCAACTTAGATATAACGCAAAAGAGTTTGGAGCCCTCAAACTAATCAGCTTTCCACCAAGATTCAACTAAGCCAAAAAAATTCTTGTCCTTCATCGACATGTTTTCAAACTTAAAGGGGCTCCTTGCAGGTTTATCATCCTTGTACCATTTGAGGAGGACAGGGAAGTGGTCTAATCCAGAACAGGGGATAACAATGGCTTTGATGTCTACCTAAATTGATGAAAGATCACCATGAAGAAAGAAACGGTCAAGCTTTTCCACAATCTGAGTGGGTCCCATACACCTATTACTCCAGGTGAACACCCCTTCCCCTATTTCAAACTCTATCAAGTTGTTTTTGAAGACCCAACTATTGAAGTCGACCTAGGAAGAAGAAGTGCTCTGTAAGCCCCCCCTCTTGTCTATTGAGTGAAGGATGGCATTGAAGTCACCTTTGATAATCGTGTGCTCCACCTTTGATCCATTCAACAGGGTTTCAATTTCAGCCCAAACTTTCATTTTCCTCTTTGTTAGGGATGGACCGTAGACATTAATGAGTTGTATCCTCATATGTGGACTAAAGCGCTGGACCCTACCTACTATCCAGTTGCAGTTACCAACCATTGCCTCAAATATCACCTTCCTGCTATCCCACAGAATTGCAAGCCCACCTGAAGTACCCCTCGCCTATATTCCAACCACGCTCCAACCACCTAGCTTCTTGTTAAATGAGTCAAGGTCCTCTATGTTCAGTTTGGTTTCTTGTAATAGGAAAATACTCACCTTTGTTTCCTGTAGCCTAAGCTTCACCAAGCATTGTTTGTTAGGGGTGTTGAGGCCCCTAACATTCCAAGTTAGAATCATGGTGCCTGGGGAAGGGGGCCTCCCTTCCTAGCCTTCAGAATTTCTGTGATTTTCACCTGACCTTCTACTACAAACCAAAGTCAAAGCCCTATAAAGATTCACCAATCGATTTCTCTACTTCGGGATTTTTCCACAAATTCCCGCTTTAACTTGTTTTGACTATTGTACTCCCGATTATGTTCATCGTACCTCTATTAATTTCCTTATTTTCCACCTTGTGCCACCAAACAAGGATCTTCATTTTTCTCCGCTTCTAAAGTATCTAATCTTCGATCATCGGATGACTCTCTTTCTCTCTGCTTTTGCCATCCTAACTCGTCCTAGATAGTCGAGGTAGTCAGCTTCCATACGCCTTCCATCTCATATGACCGTGACTTCAAAGACCAAAAGTTCTTAAGATTCTAGAGTTATTATTGCCACCCAAAGTACCTTTATTTCTGATCACAATCTTTCTAGATAACTTATCCCCCCTCTGTCTCCCACTTACCAAAAAGTAGCAGCCTCACCCAAGCTGTCCCACCAGCCCAAGAATCTCCCAATGTGAATTTCTCAATCTCTTCCTTCTGGACATTCCACTCTGTCAACACTTTGATAGTTCCATGGGCTGGGGGATAGGCTACTTCTTTTGATTGAAGGTTGGGTGTTAAGGTCTGCAGAGAGAGTTTATGTGTGCTGACTATCCACCTATGGCAACTTGAGTTGCTCCTAAATTTCTTTATAGAGCACTTATGTTTCCTTAACTATTTTTTCTATAACCACCTGATTCTCCTGATTACTAACTAGAGTCCTATCAATTGAAGCTGACTCCTGCTGGGGTATCCACTCTAAGCCTTCAGAAACTTGGAAGACTCCACTCCCAACGTACTGCTTAAGATTCATGAAGCTTGGAATTATTGGCTGACAATCTAACTCTGACTTTCCCAGCCTCATTTCTTCAAGGTTCTATTTTTTTTTAAAAACCATTCAGCGAGGAAGACCTTGGAGTGGAGACCTTGAGCCTAGACATCATCTTCCTCATCTTAGAGGGGAACGCTACGACAACATTTGATCCTCCCATTATTGCTTTTTGCTTTTCTGCCTCTGTATTTTTCAAGATGTCCCCATCGTTTCGAGGGCCTACCCCTAGATTCAAGCATTCTTGGAAGGAGCAACCTAGATTTTTGGTTTTAACGGAGAGGCATTTTCCTTCAAATGGAAATCTAACCATAGACACACTTTGCAACCATGCACCATTCTCTGATAAGACTTCCAAGTTATCCAATTTGTTGTATTTGAAAGAAAGATCTATCAGAACTCTTGGTTTTGCGCCTTCGACTCCATTCTAGAAATTCTCATATATTCCTATTACAGTCCCAAGCACTTCACCCAAGGCGATTAGGGCATCAAAGGTCCAATATTTAGTAGGTATATTGACAAGATTTATCCATATAGGCCTCAATTTAAACCAGAAATGGAAAGGGTCAAAGTGTGGCATCCAATCTGTTAACAAGAAGGCTTCTCCATCAAAAAATATTGGTTCTCCATATAGTTTTTTTGACTTTAATTCTTTAGTGTTGCATTCAATCATTAGAAAGTTGTTCGGCAAGGCCCTAATGCTCACCCAGTCTCTGAAGGCGTTCTTCCACCAATCTTTGATTTTTCCCATATCTAGAATTTTCCCATTCCATTTAACAAAAAAGGCCATGTCTTTGAGTTGATCTGCTAGATCTGCAAATGTTCTTTCTGGGATCGAAACTAGTGTGCACATTTTCTTTGACTCCTCCTTCGCCAAAGGTCTCCCTTTATTGGATTTGTTATACCAAAAATGCCCAATCCTGCCGAATTCCTTGTTTAGGAGGATGTTGGTTTCCATTTTGGTTGTTTGTGTTTCTACCATTCATTCCCCTGTTTATGGGGATGGAATTCACCCCTTTCACTGGGCAACCAGTTTCTGGATAGGGCTTCTTTCTGACCCATTCTTTTTTGGTCTAGTGTATGCCTTTCAGCCTGAACTTCGAGCCCTTATTTTCCTTTCTGCACATATTTCATAATTTAATGACAAGTGGGAGAATGTTAGGAATAAAGCTTTAACAAAAAAAAGAAAAAAAAATGTGTCTCAACCTTGCATGGAAATAAAAATAAAGCAAGCCAAGAATAGATGATTTTGTAATAGGTGAAAAGTGGCTATTTTGAGAAGTATCTTTTATTTGGAGATAGAGATAAGTTTTTATTAGATGTTTCTAAAAGAAATGCTTTATCTCTAGAATATTCTCATATGCAATGTAATACTTTATATTGGTACTTTGAGATAGTCATTTTTGAGAAAGAAAGGTGAGAGTTAGTTTGCAAGTCCATATGTTGTTGGAATGTTGCTGAAATTCCTATAAATTGAGATGAGGTGAAGACTCATGTACAAATTTGCATTGCAAGGGTGTTGTAATCTATTTCAAGATTTGATAATACATTGTGCAAGTTTTGAAGTGTGGGGTTTTTCTCCTGAAAGGGATTTCCCACATAAATCACTGAGTTATGGTTTTATTGTTTATGGTATTACGTGTCTTGAAATATTTGTAATATTTTATTTTAAATTTGTATAATCCTCTTCTCAATATTAGTGTAGGAAGCGTTTTTGGAAACTTTTTCTTCATTACAATCACTAAGTCTCTATAGACTTTGGCAGCCAAAAAATCTTAGATAGACTAACGACTTTAGCTGTCCAAAATTATGACAAAAACTAACCAGTTTTGGACAACCACTCATATTCAATTTCTTCAAGTTGCTCAGTTGACCAAATCTTTCTACCAAGAAAATGAGCTATCTTAATTCACTCAAACATAGGGTCAAGCTTATCTAGCACACTCTAAGGGTACTTTATCTCTAGAAGATTCTCATATGCAATGTAATACTATATATGGGTACTTTGAGATAGTCATTTTTGAGAAAGAAAGGTGAGAGTTAGTTTGCAAGTCCATATGCTACTGGAATGCTACTGAAATTCATATAAATTGAGTTGAGGTGAAGACTCATGTACAAAATTGCATTGCAAGTGTGTTGTAATCTATTTCAAGATTTGATAATACATTGTACAAGTTTTGCAGTGTGAGGTTTTTCTCCCGAAAGGGTTTTTCCCATGTAAATTACTGAGTTATGGTTTTATTGTTTATGGTATTATGTGTCTTGAAATATTTGTAATATTTTATTTGAAATTTGCATAATCCTCTTCTCAAGATTAGCAGAGGAAGTGTTTCCAGACACCTTTGCTTCCTTACAATCACTAAGTCTCTATAGACTTTGGCAGCCATAGAATCCCAAATAGACCAAAGACTTTAGCTGTCCAAAATTATGACAAAGACTAACAAGTTTTGGACAACCACTCATATTCAATTCCTTCAAGTTGCTCACAAATTGGACCAACCTTTCACTTAAAAAATGAGCTCTCTTTACCCGCCTCACCATAGGCCCTGGGACTTATCTCAGCACACCTGGCAGAAGCACCACTGGCCTACCCACTCCCTGGGTGGTGTTCTCTCTATGTACTTTGTATCTGCTTTTGAGAGATTTTTTGTTTTATTAACCCTTTAATTACAGCAGTGTTTTCACCCTTTTTTAGATTTTTCTTTGCTTACCCCCTATATGGACAATATGTTGAATCCTTTTCCTATAAATACCTCTTCATGAATACACACGCCTTGGGGAAAGATATTTAAACACTATCTCCAAAACAAATACTATGCTGCCATTCAGAGGGAGGACATTTTAGGTGTTGGAGTTTAATTTAGAGATGCCCTTTAATAAATGTCTAAATAAATATAAGCAAAATTTTCACAATTAACAGAAAATTTGATGACAAAATATATAAAATGAAAATGAATAAAAACAAGTTTCGGTGTAATAATAATAAATATATATAATCAGTACACTTCAAAACAAATTATACAAATAAATTTTTCTTTGAATGGCTTTAATTTCTTTTTATTTTTTAAATATATTTTTGTTGTGTTTGTCTTTAATGTGTACAATGATTTCATGACAACATTTATATAATTTATTTATAATATTATTATTTTATTTTTAAAATAACATAAATATACTAATTAAAATTGATGATACAATAATATGCATTTTTTTTCATAATATAATAAAATTATGATAATAAATTTATAGTTTCAAATTTAATATCATTTTCTTTCTCTTTTCATCCATTCATAAAACAATATTTCAATTTTATTAAATTAAAAATATTAAACAAAAATGATTCCCCATTAGATTATAACCATATGTGTACCTCTTAAACTCTAAATAAATAATGGACATCTACAATAATAGTAAGACACAAAGTGACATGCCATGATCATATATAAAAATTGAAACACAACTACATATTTGAAAAACTAAAACTATCTAAGAATTATTTAATTTTTAATCTATTTAAGAGTTATTTTATATGTCATGATCATATAAAAAAATTGAAACACAATTAAATGTTCTAAAATTTTAAACTATCTAAAAATTATTTAATTTTATTATTTTTACAATTTTTTTCATTTGCATAGAATTATTATTATTATTATTTTTTAAACATTAAAACCTTATATTTAAATGTTTCTTTTATAAAATAACTCTTAAGTAAATAAACATAAATTAATGTCAATTTTCTAAAAATATTAATTGATCACCTAGCTTATGATTTCCCATGGATAAATTAATTCTTCTAATTATCTAAGAATGAACTTATTAGTAATGATAATTTTAAATGCATCAAATATTCCAACAAGTTCATGTGTTCCTTAATATCTTCCCTTTTTTATTTTTTTGATTAATATAATAAGAAAAAATTCTACATTTCTCTTCACATGTCTCCAATTAACACTTGGATTCCATAATCTTATGGAATGATAAGTTTGAATTATTTCACCTTTCTAGTGCTTTCTACCATGATGCTAACAAATCAAACATTATAAAGCATGAAGTAAAAGATATCTAATAACATGCATGTATATTCAAAGCTCTTAACTCCCTTTATTGAACTAGAGATGACTTTAAATTATTCAAACTCATAGCTCCTTTTCTATTCTCTTCCATGCTTTTTTTATTATCCCTTTCTTGCAGATCTAGAATTGTTCTTCTTCCTTTTGTTCATGCTCCATAATTTTTGCTAAGAACATTTATTTTAGGTTTGAATCTAGTATACCCATAATTTTTGGGTTCCATGATCTATTTTTCTAGCCCTTTAGCAAATATCTAACTCTCTTTTGGAATTATCTCATTTTTTCTTTGATATTTGTGGCTTAACTCACAAGGTCCATTACAAAAGAAGAAAATTCTATATATTTTTGAAATGATAGTTTCCTTCAAATATTTTGATAGATTCTAGTAACTTACAAACCTTAAAGTAATTTCTTCTACTGATGATCTCAATATAATTCAGACTTGAAGTGTAGAAAGATAATCTCTCTTTGAATCCCTCTAGGTAGAGTTTCATATATATTGAAGCTAGCAACAAGATATGATAGCTCCATGATTTATAGGATTACATGATCACAAATTTGATACTATTGCAATAGGGTATGTGTAGGATCATCATGGAAAAAAAAGGCCCTTAAGTGGCAAAAAAATTTACAAAAATTAGAGTTAGGAAACTTGACGTAAAAATTTGAATAAGTTATCTATATTATTTCAAAAATATGTAAGAATAGAATCTATAGAAAATTGAATGTAGTTTCTAAACTACTAGGTTTTTTAACAAAAAAAATCTATTTTGGTGAAAAAATTTAAAATTTCAATGTAGTGGTAATTCTTTAATTTTTAGGGATGCAATAAGAAGTAGGTGTTTGTCCGACAATTCAAACCACAATAAATGATAATATTTTTATATAATATTTAAGATATAGTAGAGTGACTCATGCCTCGATGTGTTGCATATTTTTTGTACCTTTTCCTCAAGTAAATACCGCATTTGTACCTTTTAGTAATACCTTTTAAAAATATAAAAACGCATGTCCTGACCACCTAACACCGGCTCAAAACTTCATGAATTAGTTAATTTTTCTTTTTTAATCCCATAGTATAATGGCATGGAATGTGATGCATGTTTTAGATTCCAAAAATGCATATCATTTGAAAATCTGAGTAGATAAGCTTTTCACTCATTTCCATCACCTGTATCTTTAGTCATAATTTGAGTAGAAAATGAATAATAATTACTCTCATTAAATTCATGTTATAATTGTTTCGGCGTGGAGTTAGTCTCCCTTTAAAACCCTTCATTTCCATCAATTTTGCAAGAAAAATAGTCATCAGCCATGATACCCATCATATTGCCACGTTTTGGCCCATCATGATCCTACACATACCCAATAACCCTAATTATTATTTTATGTAAAAAAATATTTTAATATTTTAATTATAACTTGTAAAAACCCATAATTCTTTACAACTTATACATGAATAATCATAACCAAAAATGAATAATTGTGTTAGTGAAGAAATATCAAATTTAGAAATTTCCTTACTATTTCAATGAATTATAAGATTACATCAAAATACTTTGTAATAATGGTAGGGATAATAGTTGCAATAATAAAAAATAAATTGTAACAACATTGTTGGAATCCACAATAACTACAAATTATACAAACTTTATTTAGCTATGATTTACCAAGAGGTAAATTCATTAATGACCTTAGAATGAGACCATTCTATAGGTGTAAAGGGGTTTCATCCTCTAATCCTCAAAACCGAAGGGTTTTCATCTTATGATCTCTAGTAGATCTAAGGGTTTCTATCCTCAAATTTGGTTGCTTGAGCTGGTGTTTAGAATAATTTTGCAAGTTTTTTTTTATGTGCAAAATATGAATAAAAATCTTAGATTAGATGTTTTCACTCTTGATACCCTTCCAATTAATGATTGGTATATGATTTTTCCAAAATAACAACTAAGATTACATAAGGAACAAGGTAGTATAGGATGCAACCACCACATTAGTGGAAACATCCAGCTATATTCCACCTCTAGCATTGTGAGTTCATGTGAAATCATTACCTTGTTATTTAAAACATTTTTTATATAGGGAAAACCCTTATGCAATAGTTTCAACATTAAAATTGACCATTAATGACACTCTAGGGTGTGCAAAAAGGAATATGAGAGTAAATAGTGTGAAAAGGTGAAAATATAAAAAAAATTAGGTTGGAAAATACTTAAATCTCATGCCACATATTGAGGGTCAATGTTTGGGAGTATAGCACCCTAAATACCCAAATTATAAGAAGATGCCAAAAATTTTGATCTAATTGAGGTGAGATAGTTTAATATGTTGGGGATTAGAGTTTGGGACCATACCATGTATAAGGTACTTGAGTTAGATAAAGGTTGAAGATCCAATATTGAAAGGTAATTTTATGTAAGTGTTGGGGAGTTGGGGTCTAGGATAAAGACATATTGGTAAGGAATAACATAAAAATATGATAAAACTAAGTAAAAGTGGGAAATTGAAAGAAAGGGGTGTTGGGAAGGAGAACTAAAAAAATAGTGGGGACAAAGGAAATAAATAAACTTAGAAGGAAATTCATGCCATAGTAGGAAAGTCTAATATCTCAATAGGAATAAAGGAAATAGTGAAGTCATATAGAAAGGCATACTAGGATAGGCACATCTTAACTTTTGATAGGAATAAGGATTAACGAAATGTTGGTCAAAAAGGAATGTGAGGATGGGAAATTTTAATGTTTTGATGAGAATATAAAGAAAAGGGAGGATTTTGAGTAAATGATATGATAGGATGAAAATATATGAAACTTTAAAAACTTGCACACTTAGAAAATTGAAAACACCTACACACTTAGAAATTTTGAACTTAATGGGCACATGGGAGATGAAGAGGGAAGAAATATATGCAAACTTTGATAGAGGTAGACATTATAAACAAGAAATAATAATTTTCTCTATAAACATAAATTAATGGAAAATGAGATATTATATTATTTAACTTTTGTTTTTTAAAAAAAAAATCTTCTAAGTAAATAATTTTTATTTATTTTTATAAAATAACTCTCAAGTAAATAAAAAACTTAAGTAATTCTTAGATAGTTTTAACATTTTAAAACATTTAGTTGTGTTTAAATTTCTAAATAATTCTTAGATAATTCTAATTTTTAAATATTTAGTTTTGTTTCAATTTTTATATATGATCATAGCATCTTTGTATCTTACTACTATTGTAAATATGAAAGATACAAGTATGACTATAATTTAATGGAAGGATCATTATTGTTTAATATTTTAAATTTAATAAATTCAATTTTATGAATGAAGAAAAGAGAAAGAAAATGATATTAAATTTGAATATTATACATTTTCCTACCATTCATATTCATCAACATGGGACTATAGAAATACTTTTTCCATTGAATGTTTTATGAATTATAATATTTTGAAAGTTGTTTATATTTTTATGTTAGTATCATATTTATTTAAGAATTATTTTTCCACAAATTATTTTAATAAGTGTTATTGAAATTATTTTTTGTTGTAATATGTTAGAAATTATAATTCATACTAAAGTACTATTGATTGTTGTTATTTTATTTTTTGGAGAGTTTTTTATGAGATTTCAAATTTAAAAATAACTATAAATAGAAATAACTCTTCATTAAATAAAATTAAAAAAAATCCCCAATAGTTGTAAAATAAAAAATTAATTTTAGATAAATAAAAATAAAATATAATATATAGGCCTCAAATTTGATGGTCTATTTGACTTTTTTTACATTTTGGACCATATATTACAACCTAAAAAGTTATTAGATCGTATCATTTGACTTGCTATATTTTTATATAACTGTAAATATGACACTTCAAGTTATTATTAAACCCTAAAAATTTATTATATATATATATATATATAATGTTTATGATAAAAATATAAGTTAGTTTATAATTGAAAATTGGAATAATCCTTTATAATTTCACTTTATATAAATATATATGAGTTATTATAAATATATTTATTAATTCAAAATCTGTTGAGAATAGAATCATTTCCAGATTAAATATAGTTCTTTCTAATTTTTTATATATATGATTTATAATATTTATTATAAAAATATATATTAATTCAAAATCTTTTCAAAATAAAATATAATTGATTTTTAACTTTTTTAATATTTTATCAAGATTTATTTTCTACATAATTTAGAAACTTCTTATTACAATTAACAATAAATTTAAGATTTAAGATTTATTTCTAATTATCAATATTTTCTAATTTTACAATTATATATATATATATATATGAGAGGAAAGGCCGTCAAATTCAAGCCTGATAATATATATTATTGTATCAACAATTTTAATATTATTTAAAAAATAAAAAATTTAAAATAATTCAAAAATAATTCATTATATAAAATTTGTTTCAAAATCCTTCATTATTTATATTTATTATTGTTATTTTAAGAACTTGTTTCATTATTTTCCATTATATTATCAAATATTTTTTAACTAATCATTTAAAATTTTATATTATTTAAACACCCTTAGAATTTCTAATTAAACTTCCATACACCTAAATAAATCATTTCCCACGAATTAGGGTGGAGAGTATAGTTTTAAAATGCTGTGCAATATCTTACCCTCGGCGGAGTAGTCGGAGAAGTATTTATAGAAAAAGATTCCTTATTCCCGAATGGAATGTGGGAGTTAAACAAAACAAGTAACTTTACACGTGAACGGAGATGCAAAGTTTACTGAAACCGAAATCTCTCATAAAGCGGATAAAGTACGGAAATGCCAGTTGAATGGGCCCGGCCACTTAAGGCGTGTACCCTTACAGTGTGCCCTTTAAGCCGCGCCGTGCAGAAAAGTATTGCCTTCAAAGGTAACTCCCTTCAGTTGTCGAGGGTTTTGGCAGTGCAATTTCTTAATAGCATCAAGATCTCCAATTTTGGCAGCAAAGAAAACTTCACGATTCATCTTGGTGTGGAACGTGCTTAAGTCTTCTCTGTCTTCGCAATTTATAAAGAAGAACTGTAAATTTGTAGCTCATTTCCAAAGGCAAGGACTTGTTGCAGGATTTTTTTTTGGTTTTTTGCAAGGACTTGTTGCAGGGTCTTTTTTTTGCAACGACTTGTTGCAGGATTTATCAGATGCTTTTGTGCAGATTTCGTATTATACAGTTTTTTGCAGGACTTGTTGCACGATTTATCACATGCTTTTTGTGCAGATTCCGTAAAACTACCTAATCCCCAATTTTTTTCCCTCTTCTCGAGAGAACCCGATATGTAATTTTTATTTTAATAAATATAAAATACAAATTAATTTTAATAATTGAATTGCAAATGGGTGTGTAGGTTAATTCAAGGAACATGGGAATGTAGAGTTTGGGGATGACCGATTCAAAATGGGAATGTAGAGTTTGGGGTTGTAAAACCAGACTCCACAACCTTTGTCAACATCCTCCCTCTCTGTTCCAAAATGGGAGCTTTTGAACATAGTATAGACATCTATCAAATGATAAAACATGAATTTTTTCAGGTATTACAATTGCAACTGCAAGTATAAAGAATTGCTACAACATGGTGACTAAGTAGACCACGTGGCAAAAGTCCCCTTCGTTGATGGCCATAGAGGAATGTGACGCATTGTGCTAGGAATACACTAGCCAGGATGGTCAAAAATATTACAATAAAAAAATTACGCAAGAGTCGTTGTAAGGAGATGTTGCATTCGATGGAGCCGAGCTCACAGAGCTTGCGCTAGTGCCGAGTCAGGTGCTCTTGGTTCAAGGGTCCAAGCAGGGATCTACCAAGCCGAGTCCGACCAGGGGCTCATTCTAAGTGTTGGTGCGGCCGAATGTTGAGACAGGTTGTGTTATAAATGGGGGGCCTGCAAAGGTAGAGCTCAGGGTGTAGGATCTGGTCAAGGACCGATTCGAGGCAAAATCGAGGTGGCGGATCTTACATGTGGTAAGGCGTCACGAGCTGCTACAGGTTGCAATGGAGTGTATCCAAGATGCACGAAGTCAGTCACACAGGGTTTGCAAAAGGGTTGCTAGCTGTGCAAGTTGGAAAGGCAGAATGTGGGGGGATTGGGTGAATTCTCGATGTCATCCTACGGTATGTTGGGATTCGTACAAATAGCTTATATAGTGAGGGTATGTCATTCGTAAGTGCTTGACATAGTGTGTTGTGGGAGTGTTCGGAGGGAACACGCACCGGGAGTCCGAGTTGGAATGCGAAGCTCATCGCGCAATGGACGGGTGGCTCGGGTCTCTTCCCTTGCGAGGGGTGAAGGAGATGTAACCCCAACACCAGGCTCATGGGGGCGAGCTGGTGTGCTGCATGGTTTTTAGGAGTGACGAAGTGTCGCTCCGCCATGGGAAAAAGTAGAGTGGTTCATTAGTGAGCTCAGAGTCCCGCCACCTGGTAAAATGTAGGTAGCCAGGTCTAGCACGGGTTGGCTCTAATGCAAGTCGCTGAGAGAGCTGAGTGCTGGCGCTCGTCGCGCAATGGACGAGGCAAGTGTGTGGACGAGTCCCAACCCAGTGAAGCGGATTAGCTGGGGACTCAGCATGGGTTGATTCTAAGGCATGTCGCCGAGGGAGTCGGATGCTGGACTCATCTAGGATGAGGAGCAGGGGACGTATGTATGAGCTATGAATCCGAGTGGGTGTTGGGTTGCCTAGGATGTTAGAATAGATAAGGAGGACAAGGTCCAATGAAGAGCTCGAAGAGGAATCGGATCCGGCTGGGTTATCGAAGGGAGCTAAGTCAGAGGTGTGCTGGGCGCACCACCCTCAAGGGATTGGAATGTTGGTTGCAGCTGTGTCGAGGAAGGTAGCCAGGGGATCTCAGGGGTTGCTTAGGCGGAGTCAATGGAGACAGAGCCGAGTTGGCATGAAGTCAGCGTCCATATGATTGGGAGTAATGGAGATGAGTTTGGTGAGACCGGATCGGGGGTGCTGTGGGAACCAAGTGGAGAGCTCATGTAGGAGTGAGTCATTGTGCTGGGATGCAATGGGGTATCTGGGTACAGTGCAGTGTGAGGGGTGGCTTAGGAGTTGGGTTGTGTTCCAGGAGCAAGATGTGAATGCAGTGTAGAGCTGGGCTTGGGTATGCATGAGTTGGTCAGGAGTGCTCGGGGAGTGCAAGATCAGGGGGATCACCAACGGGGTCATGTGTGCATTGGTTTGGAGCCAGTCTAAGGGGAGCTCGAGGCCTAGAGCAGAGTTGAGCTAGATCAACGTGGGTGAGTTAGTATTCGGAGCCATATGAGAGGCGGAGATGATGAAGACTCGAGTTAACCCACAAGAGTCTATATAGTGGGGTGCAGCATAGTCCAAGAAAGTGGACGGAGTGATGTTGAAGGCAAGAGCTGGAGTAGGTGAGCTGGAGGAAAAGGAGCGTTGAAGCGCCAAGGGCGTGGAGCTGGGGGTGTAGGCGAGCCGAGCTAGTCGAGGTGAGCTGAGTTGGGGCCACTCTCAAGGAAGCCCGGAGAAGGGGCAGAGTTTGGAGATCATCCGAGGAGACAGTGTTGGTTGAGTTGGAGCTTGGGAGTGGAAGAGGCGTTGAAGGGGTGGTATGGGACACTCTGGAGCCAGGGCTCATGTGAAGAGTCGCATGTGCACCATTCCACGGTGTATGTGCTAAGTCGAGTTCTGAAAGAGGGACTTGCACCAGGTGGGAGGCGTAGTCTGTGGATCAAAAAGGGCTTGACCGAAGAGGGAGTCGCAAGTATGATTTGGCAGTGCCGCACGGGGGTTGGAATTTCTTGGTGTCAGAAAAGTGAAAAGTTGACCCAGCCTGCCAGCCCCGTGACAGTCGCAATGGAATATTCTCCCGCACAATGCTGACTCAATGTCTACTTGGACAAGCAATTTTTGGGCACTCAGGACAATGCTGACTTGGATGCAATTCTGATGATGTCGTCTTCCACTTTGGAATAGTTCAAGGCCTCTATGGGTGGATGTGATGTTGTGCTAAAACTTACTGAGCTGGACCCTGTTTTTTCGTTTGATGACCATGTAAATTTGGTAAGGTAATCAAGAATAAAATGAATTTGATGTGCTAAAACTTATTAAGGTTATTTGATTTAAATTGAAAATTTTAGGTATATAAGATATTAAAGTTTATATAGAATTTTTTTTTATGATTTTTCATATGTATATAATTATGTTAGACCTCATAATAGATTATATGTATATACATTTTTATGTTACGATGTTATGACTATATTGGATGTAGTAGTTAGGAATTTAGATTATTATAAAGGTGTTATAAGAAATTGAAGATATGTTATAAGTTATATGAACACTAACAAATTATTTAGTCAATATAAAGGATACATAAGCTATTTATTCATCATACAATATAAGATTTTTATTATACTAATTCATAAAAAAAATAGTTTATGTAAAATTAATTTTATACTTTTACTTGATTTTTGTGAAATTAGAGATCACTACTTAATTTATTGACCCCTTATTCATTTAGCTTTTCAATTTGTAATCTTGAAAGCTTGAACTATGTCAAAATTACAAAATTGTTTTCTTCTAATCATAGTGTCCTAGTCTTTGACATATGAATCTATGTAAGAATATACAATATTTATAGAAAAAATTAGTGAATCTTTTAATCCCCTTGCAACTGAATTCTCAATGCCATTGATCAATAAATTCTTCTCTTAATCCCAAATCCTTCCTCTAAGATGATTCATTTGAACTATGGTGTCTTTAAATTCATACTTTAGTTAGCTCATAAGTTCTAGTCTAAAATGAGAGAAGGATTAACTTCAATTTTTAAAATTTGAAATTTGGGGCTCAAATTCATGGGCATGAGAATAATTTAGTTCATTTTCACACTTGTAGACCTTAACTACGATGTTGAATGAAATATTTAAAGATTGAGGTATGATTTATGGGGATAAGTAATGATGGGATAAGGATTGAATATTCTTACTATTGTCAACTTCCACACAAAATTCATCACCTTACTAGTTAATGCATTAAAGAAAACCTAGCCATCATGGGTACAAAGCATAAGGTGAAAGGGAATGGTCATTTTTGACCCCAAATTTCACTCTTTCCTAACCTCAAAATGGTTCAATAGAGGCCCCCTTTCTATTCCATCATTTGTATTGTTCTAGACATTGGAGCCTCTAGTTTCATTTCTCTTCAACCAATTCCTTTTCCAACTATAGTGGGGGAGGTCACAAGGGAACAATTCTCAAACCCTAGAACCAAAATTCAAAATTCAAGAGGTGATCAAGCCTCCTCATCATTCATTTATTATCAAATGGTGATTCCAAAAATTCATCCTGACAATTTCAAGAATGTCAATAGTTTACCCATTTCTCACGTGTTCCTCTATAACCTGAGTCCCAAGAGATAATGTATCCATACTATACCTATTTATTTATCTTGACACCATTTTCAATAGGTCTAACATCTATAACAATTATATGGAAATTGTAGCAATTGATACTCTTCCATCCCTCAATTTGACTTAAGCAATAATACCTATAATAGGACAGGCAATATCACTTCTAGTTTGACGACCATAACCTCTCTCTCACCTTTGCCTAATCCCATTTCAACCATATACAAAATAAGGAGCATCTATTATCAACATTGAATTAGTCTTAGTTATTATTGTTGATTGAAAACTAGAGCTAATTGATCTTGATCTAGTCACTAAATCTTTTGTGGCATCAACAAGACCAAAATAAATGACTAAAGAAGGTTTAGAAGTGATTTTAGTCTAGATATTCATTACTTTACCCATTGATGCCTCTAGAAGTGTTAAACACCTTCAATAAGTTGCTTCTTTAAAGTAAATCCCTACCCTATTAATTGTAATGCTTCTCGCTTTTCTAACCAAAGAGAGTCTTCTCACTAGACTCTCAAACTATAGTGATTATTTTCTTTAGTTATGTTCATTTTCTAGTCCTATACATCCCTTCACAGTACCCATAGGATAGGTACAAGGGTACTAACCAATGGGTGAAAGCATGAAGTTGAGTCCACTTAAGGTGGATGTTTTTGTCTTAGAAAAAATCCTGAAATCATGAAAAACGAATTGGGATCCCGTTTTTTTATCAATCAGGATCTCGTTTTGCTTCCAGGTCCCGAGCCTAAAACTAAAACAGGATCCCGCTTTTTTAAAAAATGGGATCCTATTTTGCAAAATGAGATCTCGCTTTTTAAAAAATGAGATCCCATTTTGAAAAGTTTCCATTTTTGGAAACTTTTCATTTTTTAAAAAATTCTATTTTTGGAATTTTTCAAAATGAAATCTCGCTTTGAAAATGGGATCTTGTTTTGAAAACTTTCCATTTTGGAAAATTTCCAAAACGAGATCCCATTTTGAAAACTTTCCATTTTTAGAAAATTTTCAAAATGAGATCTTGTTTTGAAAATAGGATCCCATTTTGAAAACTTTCCATTTTTGGAAATTTTACAAAACGAGTTCGCATTTTGTAAAAGCATAAAAAATATTTTTTTTCATGAAACAAGATCCCATTTTAAAACAGGATCCTGTTTTAAAAACTATAAAATTTTGGTAAGGTTTGTGCTTTGTTTTTTGGTTCGGGAAAAGGATTGGGGACCTAAACCTAGGCTTTGGACCTAGTTTGACCTACAAGTTGAAGCTCTTATCAATGTCACAAGAAAATAGTGACTTTGGACATATGTTTGAAGACCTTTTTTGCATAATTTTTTGACAAAATTAAAATCCATTATAGATGAGATAGTGTGGATTCCAAATATGTAATTTTTTTTTATAATTTGATTATTTTTTCTATTTTTCAATTATTTTTTGATGAAACTGGTCCATAAACTTGAAATATCAAGGTTTTTTAGTATTTTAATAACTTGTTATTAAAATATTTTTTTGATGAACGAATTGCATGAAAATGTGCTTCAAATAATTCTTTTCAATATGAAAAAAAAAAAAAAAATGATAAGTTTAGGTCATCTTATGTGTGATGTACATGACAATTTTTCAAAGCAACAAATATGGCCAATAAAAAATTAACAAAAAAAATATTCAATAAAAAATACAAAAAAATATCGAAAGAGTGTTTCGGTGAGTTACAAATCTTTTCCTAAAAGTATTTAGAAAAATATAATTATTTAGGTCAAAATATGGATTACGTACACGTGCATGGTATGGTAAAAAAAGTGACTTTTAAACAATGGTTTCTAGAAACGCCTATTGAAAATCAATTTGTATCATTTGGGTATTAAAATAAATTACATATTTGGAAAGTAGACTCCAAGTACTACAATATATGATCAATGATTTTTTTTAAGTTTCCATCTTTAAGTGCTTTAAATTTTAAGGTCAAATGTGACAAATTCTAAAAATTAGAGAAAACACTTCCACTCTTTGGCCAAAAAGTGGACTCAACTTCTTGCACACACCCCAACACATTGTTGGAGACTCAACCACAACATCTACACCATGATAGCTATTGGGAACATGTTCCCACAAAATTTTCACTAGTGCATTTTTTCTCCACTTTGAATTTACATAGGAGCTACTATGAGAATGTATGTCCAAGTTGTTTGTAAAGGTGGTACATACACCTTGCATAAAAAAAAAACATATTTTGTTAAATAATGGGATGCCACATGTTAGGTAGATTACTATTTTTTAGGAATTTTTTTCAAATTGCAGGAATATGTTGGGTAACTATCTCCCTATAAACTGCAGTGCACTAGGTAAACTTTTTCACGTGACTGCAATGCACTTGGTAAACTTTTTTCACGTGACCGGTAACGCTAGCACGAAACACCCTTTGGTACTATGGGGATTGTAGGGAGACTAGACCTTGTGACCTCTTGCCTACAAGAGGATGCTTTAGCCAATCGAGGTAGGCCCACCACCCCATTTTTTAGGAAGTTGCTACATGTATCAATGGGAAAATATATTTAATATATGTTGGGTGTTATATGAAGACTATCTATTAATGTATTTTCACAAGTGCTCTAAATAGTTACACTAGATAGTTTATTAGGAATTGAAAGGGGGTAAAATGTTTCCAAAAAAATAAAAAGGCTTAAAAATGTATCTTTTAGAGTCATGATTTGTTAAGACTCTAAGGTGCTTTGACTTTGTAAACCCTACATGCATGAGCTTTTGGAGGGAATTCTTTAATAAAAAATTGATGAGAACATGTCAAGTCTTTAGGGTTTTATGACATTAGGACTCTTTGCATAAAAAAATTGTAGGTTATCATAATAGCCAAATCCTTTCAAGCATCATATTAGAATGAAAGAACATGGACATTCAATCCTGTTGGACACTTTGTTTTGAGAACTTCATACATCCTTTTTTTATTTTCTTATTTTTGTTTTGGTTTATGAGATTCAAAGGTACTATCACGAGGTAGTTGGACGTGAAAGTATACATGTATGAAAGGAAAATAAGTTTATAGAAGTCATATGGTGCCTAAATCTCATTTTATTCATTCCATGCAAGAGCATGCAAGGACACGTGTGAATATTTCACTGAAGGGGACATGTTTGTATCTCTTGAAACCCTCTTATTCATAATCACAAGGGAATTTAATGAGTAATGTAGTTGTAGTAATGATCTTTCCTTGCTTTTGTTTAAAATATACTTGTCAAGGTAGTTTTGTGAGGTGAAGACAAGATTAGAGTGATGGGAAATCAATAAAAGTTTCATCCTCTATTGAAACCCTCATTTTCTATTAAGGTTTCCAAAAATCCCCTATCAAATGTCAATACTTATGTCAAACTTCTTTTTAAAAACATTATCAAGGTAGTCAATCAATCACGAATAGGTCATGGATGCCCTCATTGAATCTTATGAAGCTCAATTTAGTATGTCTTTTGATATGAATGGTTAATACCCTTGCTACTATTGAGAGCCCTAAAAGAAAATTCAAGATAGTGATTTATTTCATACTTAGTATAGTGTATTTGTAGACCTATTATAACAGGCCTTATGTGAGGTTTTAGAAGCAATAATGAACAGTGTCAATGGAGACCAAACTGATGGAATATAGTGAAGTCATATTGATGACTTAAAATAGAGGAATAAGTTAATAAGGTTTATTTTTGAGGTTGTTAAATCTGGAGAAGAGAGGGAAGACATTCATAGTCTATCCACCATGAAGAAGTATCAAAAAAGTCTATCCACCATGAAGACTTTCATGAAGTTTCTATAGTGTGAAGAATTTCTAAAATTTGGTGCATATAATACCAAAAGGATAGTTTAAGGAGCACAATAAATTTAAAACACAAAGCATGACAAGGTTTAAAGAGTAAGTCTTGAGACCCTAATTTTCAAACCAAAGAGGGATGAGATCATATTGAAGTGTAAGTGCACTTTTGATAGTGTTAAAGAGTTTTACACTTTAGAGTTCATCTTGTAGATATACAAAATGCATGAAATCTATCTATAAGAATAGTTAACAATGGTAATCTAGTTAGGAATGTGATAGTCTAGTTACCATATAGATCTACAAGATAATGGAAACTACCATCCTTGGTTTAAGGATTGTAAAAAAAAGGATTGTTTTGTTACTCCTTGAAGAGTGCAAGCCTCATTATTGATGACTATAAAATTTCATGTGCCTGTGCATGTAGGTAGTGGAGATGTATTCTAAAGATGGCATGATGATATGAAAAAAGGATAGTGACTTTAATGGAAAAAAATATTGTGCATCAAATACCACAAGGTTGTCACTATGAAAATGAGGCAAAGGTATGTGCTTGACAATAAGGAAGTCATGAGTACAAAATAACAAGATACATTGATGAGAAACATAAAGGATAGGGTTAATGATGTCATCAAAGAACCAAGTAATCCACAGTCAATCTTCAAGGTAGTATTATGAGGTGACATAGTAGTAAATAGAAGACATGGGCAACAGTTAGGGTTTCATGAATGCAAAAATTTATAAGCACAGTCATAAGGAAGAAAAAGAGTAAATGCATTAAGGCTAGAAGATAATCCTATGAAGAAAAGAAGAGAAAAGACATAAGTAGACAATGGTAGATCAAGACATGATAGTTTTGAAGAACTTAACTCAACAAAATTACTTTGATAATAGGTTGATAAGGGTTTAAATGTATAATGCAGGAATATATATTCTATGAAAATCCAAAAATGAGGATCTATTAATTTAAAAAGGAATATGGTATTAAGATATCAAAGGGTGTATAATAGTTTAAGGTCTAGTTTTCTTGCACAAGAGACAAGCATAAATGATAGGGGTAAAAGTGATGAAAAAAATGGTGAAAATGTGAGTAAAGGACCTTAAAATGAGGTAACACATGAAAAATATATCTAGACCTTGAAGATCTACCACAATCTATTAGGACATTTAATCATTTCCAAGCATTTTCCACATGGCATATGATTCAATTTAAGGGAAATTATGAGTAGTTGGAGAGATAGAAGTCAATCGTGTTTTCTTCCAAGCATCTACGGTAGTTTGGTGAGTTGTGCAACAAATGGATAGAATATAAGGTGGTTATTTGACTTAGTTTGAACATATTGAGGGTATTTAGGAGCTATCTAAGGAGCCTTTGTTGATAGAAAAGGTTAAAACAACAAGTTTTCTTCATTTAACCTCCATCATGGAGTATTTTAAGGGGATGAAAAAATTAGTACAATTCAACTATATTCTTAGGAAGGTTTGACCAATTAGAACTAATGAGATACATATCTTTCACCTCTCAATATATGTTCGTAATGTTTAGCAAGATGATGATCAACATAAAAGGAAGACCTAGGGACAAATCTCAATTTTTTTTTCTCATTATTAGCTATGTATTGTAACTTCTGAATGTTTTTTCAATCAAGAACAACATTTTAACTCATAAAAATACAAAATTTCAAACTTGTATGAAGTTTTTACGCACCTTTTGATCAATAAAGATAAGTTTTTTTACCTTCTTAGAGTTATTTCATTGTGCAAATTTCTTCAAAATGGTTGACTTAGTCTTGTGGTAATGTATTTCCCCCCTAATTTATGTCATATCTTTATTGTCTTTATGTTCTAGAAAATATATAATTTTGTAGGCCATGACTTGTGTTTAACCAACTAAGGATAGACTTTAAGTTGTGAGAACACATCTAGCTTCTTCAGGACACTATCCTTAACATATATTTTTTGATTAGAAACATAAAAAAAAATTAGCCTAGGTTGAGCTAGCTTGGAGGCCACAAACAAGGGACCTCCTCTTTGGCATGAGCATAAGTAATTAGTCTAATCCTGTGGACACGGTAGCCTAGTAGGGGCACAAAGCCTACAAGCACATTAGCCCATTGAGGGATTGGAATAGGAATGAACATCTATCTCATGGCATGAAAGCCATTAGTAGCCTAAATGTTGACAATCCTTGAAATATTGAGCCTAGTTATGAAATACTTTTGTAAAGACAAGAAATTTTGAGTTGTATGTTGTGGTGTAAGTTTTTGATCATATTGTGTGTCCAAACAATAGTATAGGTTTTTGACATCAATTTGGTGCTTCACCTTATTAGTCTTAGGTTTCATTGTATTTTTCTTTCACCCCTTTCCTCAGTATGCAGCAATAGTATAGGTTAAAATAGGTGAGTATCAAAGGGAATAGCCCTCTTTAGAGATTCACTCTAAGTTATGGGAAAACCATAGGCTCTAGAGTGTTTCCATGTTTCATCAGTTTGGTGAGTAAGGTACCTGGAAAGGGTGCAAATCCAAGTGAGAATAGTTTTTGGCACACTCAATGGGACTATTTAAATTATCTTAGTTCAAAAAAATTTCCTTTCATTGTTGATGTTTATTGTGTATATCAATATTTTCTCCTTTGGAAGCAATATCTTCATATGCCTAGCGACTCAGGGTTCAATCTACTAGTTTCAAGTGGACTAAGTGTTCTTATGTGCTTAATTTCCAAAAAAATTGACTTGACTATCCTTATTTTAATAATATTTTAATAAATTTCTAGCTTATTTAGATGTTAAACCATGTCTTCAATTCATGAATATATGTTTTATCACCCTCCATTTCATAAAAAAAAAAGCTTCTTATATACCCTCTTATCATTCATATCAAACTAATAATGTAGTTGGTTTTACTCAAAATACTTTGCTACATGAAGAGACCATCATGTTCAATATACTTACCACCCACCCATCCTAAAATTTGGATAGCATGAGCTTTAGGGATGTAATTATGTTGGAATTTTATAATAAGTTCAATGATATCGAAGGAGACCATTGATCCTTAAATCCTGCACTTCACAAGAACAACCTTATGGGAAGTTTAGTTGATGGGGGGGAAATTGTGCTCCACTAGATAACCTCTAATATTTTAGAAGTTGACTCTTCATTCTTTTTTGAGAGAGGAAAGGGGAAGAAATTATAAACAAAAATAAATCGACACTAGGTGCAATGTGCCAAAGTTGTTACAACATTTTAAATCCTACTTCAAATAACCAAAATTATACTCTTAAGAAATGAACAGAAAGTGCCACAAACCCTTCATTTTTGAAAAGAGAACGAAACACTTCAAGCTTGGAAAGCATAGAGCCTAGAATTCAGATCTTTTCATGGGAAGCACCCACCAAGTTTTGATGGAATTGATAATCCTAGGTTATTCTGTTAAAATCCTTAAATATTTTACAAAGATTGCTCATGTACAAGCATAGCATGATATTTAACATAACTTATTGCAAAAATGAAAGAGTACAAGATAGGGTTCAATTATCTATTGTAGTGATGGAATTTAAAGTATCCCTTTTTCCTTAATTTGGGAATAATTAATATTAAAATGAGCTTAATTTTGCCTTGATTTAGTGTTGTAATTATTTTACACATTCACATTAAGTTTAAGTCCCTTTAAACTAAATGGACTTAATTGTTCCTTATTTAGGGTGTTGTAAAGTGTATCTTTACATGTTCATACTAATCTAGGGCTTTATTAATTTATTGAGGTTAATTTGCCTTAATTTTCCCCTTTAATTCAAATCCAAGTCTAATTGATTGTGAATTCTGAGGGATAAAACTTGACATTCATAAATTCCATTACACAACACTTAATTTTGGAAGGTGTGTGTCCTAGGTTAATGACCTAAGACCCATTTGCCACATGGTGAGTGGGTCCTCACTAGGTCCTAGGACCTTATTTTCACATGAAATTTCACATTGTCCAAAGTGTGTCCTAGGTCAGTGGCCTAGGACCCATTCACCACATGGTGAATGGGTCCTCACTTAGACCTAGGACCCCTCCTTGAAATATGTTTTTGGTAGTATTTTAATGATTTCAAATCCATAATTCAATGTTGTCTTGTGATATTTGAATTTTGGGAATTAAGGGTAAGATATGTATAAATACATGGATATTACACTTAGTTTCACCTAGCAAAATTGAAGTTATTATAAGAGCATTATCAAGAGCATTGATAAACCATTCTAGAGCATTTCAAGGCATTCAAGGGCAGATTTATTGAAGAATATTGTAGAAATCAAGATTCATTGCATCATGTCAAAGATTTAGTGCATCATGCATGTTGTTTGAGATAATGTGTTGATGTAGTGTTCAAGATCAATCAAGCATTCAAAAACATTTTTCACATCAAATTTCAAGATCAAGGTATACATTTATTGAGGCCACTTCATGCTAGTTTGCAGATCTACAATCTAAGGTTTCAATTGAGGTTTGGTGACTTGTTACATATTGTTGTTCATTTATCATTCCTTCATTCTTTCAATCATTTCAAGGTTTAATTACCAAAATGGGGTTTGACCAAGGCAAACCCCTATTCCCTAACAAAAAAAAATTTGTCTCCCTTTGATGTGTGATTGTAGATTTTAGGTTGTAGATCAATTGAAGAGAAAAATTGGAGAAAGTTGCAAAGTTGTAAAAGTTTCAAAGAAAGTTGGAAAATCATGGAAAATGAGCCACAAGATTTATGTATGGCTTTCTAAATGATGACTAAAGTGTTTTAGGGTCTGAAGTGAGGTTGGAAACCTGATTTGTTGATTTGGTGTATTGGAAGCCTTGTGGAACCAAGTTCAAAATGGGGGGAATTATGGTGAAAGCTTAGTGATCCTTTTAAAGTTTGTTGTTTAGGGTCTTAGAACACTTGAAGTCTATGGATGCTTTGAATCAATTGGTATTAGAGCTGGTTGATCTAGTGGTTTGTTAAGTTGTTTGTTGCAAGTGCTTGATCCATCTTAAAGCTTCAGGAAGGAGAGTAAGAAAGTGTGTTGGTTACAAAAAAGGAAAAGGTTTGTGTTCACTATCCTCCAATAGAGATTAAGTTGGGGAGAAGGTGTTGAGGGAGTTACACCACTGAGAGAGAGAGAGAGAGAGAGAGAGTGGGTAGGTGCATCTTACAAGATCTACTATTGGGTAAGATGGATGGTATGTTGAGGCTGTGTGATGAAGCAGTGAGGGAGATGAATATATGCTTGAAAAATCACTTGAAGAGTTTGCAGCCATTACAAAAGTTGAAAGTCGGGTTGAATAGTGATCCAATGATTGTGAAAGACAAGAAGATGATGACAAGCAAGTCAAGAGAAGGTCAAGGATGAATTGTTGGGAATGAGGAAAGATTGCATAGAAAAAGCAATGTGAAAGGACAGTCATGTGTCCTTTGATTGAGAAAAGGATAGAGGAAAGTTAAGTATTGTTAGAATAGCGATTGGTGAATATGATGGGAAGAGAAAGAGAAGGAAAAAGACAAAGACAAGTGAAGAAGAACTAAAGGAAAAAGTTTGAATCAAGGAAAAGGCAAGTGAAAGTTTCAAGAGTGAAACAATAGAGAGAAGTCCAAGAAAAAATTGTAGAAGGTATGCAAATATGAAGAAGTGAGATTAATACACATCAGTCCTCAAAGGGACTTGAGGTCTTTTCCAGGCCAATTGTTTGGTGCAGGAGCACCTAATGATGTTGTGCCTCTAATAGGAAATTATGTAAGATTTGAATTTTCATCTTGAAAAGCATGTGAAATGGTCATGTGTATACCAATGCTAATGTAATTAAGTCACCATTAGGTCTCTAGGAGGTCAAAGGAGTTAAATTGCAAATTTTCTTTTTGTTGCAAAAGATGCAAAAAATGCAAAATTTCAAAATTGCAAGAGCAAGTTGAAGAGTCATCTTGTTTGGGAAGGATTTTAGTCAACTAAATGTGAAGGGAAAATTATCATAATTGATGTAAACATCTTATAAGAGCATTGTAAGGGCAAGAAAAGGATGGAACTTTGTATCTTGAAATAAATTTTGTAATAAAAGTACTCTATACTATTGTAGCAACATTTTCATCTTGTTTTTTGGGCCTTGTACAGACTCTATAGAATCTCCTAGGCTCCAATTTCTTTTTTTTTTCATAGTATTAGGTGTTAGCTCCAATTTGAAGAAGATTTGAAGTATTTTCATTTAGTTTAAAGGATTTAAGAACACGTTTTCTAAAAACTGTTTGTAACCCTCAAATCAAGGGTTTGAGAGTCTAAGTTGTATTTTGCATCCATTCCACTGATGGAGGCTAGATAGATCAGTGGAATGGGCTAACATAGAGTGTGTTTAGTGTTGTGTGTGTTTGAAGATGCAAGGGAAGAAAGAATATAGAGATTTTGTTGTTCTCCCAATTGATTTTCATTAGGTTTGATTCAAAAGTGATGGCTAAATCATGGAATTGGTTAAAAATGTAGGGTTAAAGGCTTGAAGGTGGTTTATTTACCATGTGTAGATATATTTTAAGATGTTTGAAGCAATGGAAAGGTGATTAAAGGTTTGGAATGCTCATTTTCAATAAACCATCATGGTTGGAGCTTTGTTAAACCTAGAACATGGGCTTGTGATTTATGGCCTTGGAAGGGCTGAAGTGATCAAAAGTTTGTTGATTTTGTAGTTTTATAACCTTTTTCTATGTTTTCCATGGTTAATTGAGGTTTTGGAGTAAGTTAGTTGGTACTTGCTTTGCAAATTAGACCTAATTAGAGCTATTTGGCTACGAGACAATCATTTTTGTTGATAATCTTTCCAAAACAACATATCCTAAGTTTGAAATATGTTTTAGAAGGCCCAAATGGGTCCTAGAATTTGGGTGTGGTTTTTGGAGTTTCCATCTCTTTTAAAAGATATGCCTAGTTTTAGTCGTTGTGGACTACTACAAGAGATTTGGTCTTTAGTGACCAACTAGAATATGGGAGTACTGACTGAGAAGAACAAAACCTTAAAACTAATTTTCCAAAGCCCTAGCCAGGACCCATTCACCATAGGGCGAATGAGTCCTTAGTGAGGTTTGAAAAATCACTTTTGGTGAAAGGTACATAGCATTTGACCCTTTTAAGACTTTTCTTTTGATTGCTATATTAGTTAGATTTAATTTATATTACTCAATTACACATCATAGCACACATATTGAATGAAATATTACTTGAGAAATATAGGTTCATCATTAGGATCCATTTTGGGTCACCCCATTTTTCTATGTTTCTTCTACAATCTTATATTAAAAGTTGTAAAAGCTAAAACTCATAACAATTAGTTTTCAAGATGATATCCATTCATGAATGAAACAAAGCATTAAAGCTAGAAAAAATAGAAAACAAAACACATAGCAAAGGAAAATTGGGCACAATTTGATACGTTCTGCTTAATATTGATTGATTTAGATGATAAAAAATGCTAAGGTTAGATGCAAAATTAGCATTCTCTAAAATTGGTTCTTTAAGTATTCTTTATAGAAATTGTGAACAATTACTGCCAAAATTGTGAACCCCTTGAGAGAGGCTCAAAATTTTGTCTTCATCATAGAGCTTGATAAAGATGGCTTCATCATAGAGATCGATAATGCAACATATTTTGGAGGTTCTACTCCTCTCTCTAGTCACAAAAGTGAGAAAAATGATAAAAATAAAAATAAAAAGAATAGGTCTCTAGGTGAAAATTGAAAGGTGCCTTTAGACCATGAAAAATTAAAAATAAAGGACATATTTGAAGGTGAAAACCTCTCTAAGGCACCTAAGGATGGAGGGTTGGATAATCTCCCCATTGACTGAGAAAGATTGTCATTGCTAGTAGAGGAATCAAAAGAGGTTCATAGTGGGACAAAGGACAATCCTAGAGTCATTCATTCTGCAACATCTTTGACCACTCAAGAAAAACCAAAGTTCACTACATTCTTTTGAAAAAGACAAGTTAATTTTGCATGGACATATGTTGATATGCCTTGGTTGGACCCTAAACTTATTTTACATCATCTACTATTGCTTCCAAATGCCAAACCATTCAAGTAGGAATTAAGGAAAATACACCCACAAATCACACTCTTGATAAAGGTTGAGTTGAAGAAGCTTCTAGATGTTGGTTTTATTCATCTTATAGGCTATGCAAAATGGATATCCAATCTGTTTCCTATCACTAAACCAACTGGAGGTATCAAAATGGAACTAAGAATTTTGTCTCCATTGGGGTTTAGGACCTAGGGCAACAATCTTCTATACTTCACATTCAAGGATGACCCTAGAGATCTCACCCCAAGAGTGGAATAGAGGCAATAGATTTGACAATAGGGTATCCTAGGGTATGATTTCCTATTACAAGAGGGGTTCACCACCATGTTTAAACTTGGAAAAGATAATGGCATGCAAGATGAAATGCAAAACCTCTAGTTTGATGCAAAATTGAACTAAATGACTTGAAAATGCAAACAAAACAAAACAGAAAGCAACAAGATTGAAAGTGTGCACCTGGAAGTCTAAAGGATATTGAATGGAGCTCTGAAATCTTGAAAAATATGATTTTCTGGCCTAATGGGACTCATTTGCTTCTAGGTGAATCGGTCTCATATCTAGATTTTTGTGTTGGAGTAGGTTTCAACCAAATGGGTATCCAAATATGTAAAGATCTCTGAAAACCACCTACATTGAGACTCATTCGCCACTACTGGGGGATGAGTCCCATTTTGTGGCAAAGTGTCCCAAGAGTAGAATCTTGAACTAAAACTTTGCAAGCCTCTGAAGATGGATAAAATAAGCACTTTCCCACTGATTTCATGCAATTGAGATGGATATTTTTTCCTAGATATGAGTTTCTATGAATCTTGACAACTTTTCATGACAACTTTGACAACATTTGCAACTTTATCATTTTGGCACTCTTGAAAGCTTCCAATCCACTTTTCTTCAATCTACATACCTGCAATCACACATTAAAGAGGGGGAAACTTGTTGATTGTTAGGGAATGGCAGTTTCTCTTTGTCAAACCCTGTTTAGGTAATTAAACCAAATGATGAAACAATGAAACAATGATATGAAACATAAAACATGGGATATGAAACATGAAAAATGTAACCTTGAATGATGACATGTAATTAATGTCTTACAAATTTGCAACTCAACATGAAATGGCCATGAAGGATGTAGTCCTTGATCATTGCCAATAGGTGTAGAACATTGGTTGGTCTTGGACCTTCAATGCTACATCACAACACTAGCTCACTAACATTCTTGATGCTTGATATGTTTGACATGATGATGGATCTTGAATTGTTGCAACAATTGATGAAGAAATTTTCCCTTGAATGCCCTTGTGAATACTTGAATGCTCTTGTGAACTCAACTTTCTATTATGAATGCTCTCACAAAAGTCTTGATGTCAAAATGATTCAAGAACCTTGTATTTATACATACTTATGCCATAAATCCCAAAATTGACACACTACAAGTCGACATTAGATCTAGAAGGACAAAATTCTACCATATTTTGAATTAATTTTGAAATTTGAGTCAAATGGCACTGCAAATGGGTCCCATCTAAGGCAACTTATTTGCCAATAGTGTTGAATGAGTCCCACCTTATGAATTTTAAGGTGGGTTTCGAGATTTAGGTTCTTTAAATGATATTTTTCAGGATTTACCTTGAAAATAAACGTAAATAAGGCTTGTGGATGCAAAATGGAGCCAATTAAAGCATAATAAATCCCAATTATTGTTGAAAAGCATACAAAAATGTGAAAGTGTGTTACAACACTTTACAACACTTTAAAATAAGGAAAGATTAATGATAAAAAAAGAGGTCATTTGGGTGTAATACATTAACAAGACCTTAGAGAAGTGTGAAAGTGTGTTACAACACTTCACAACACTTAGGTAAGGTACCATTTAAATCCTTTTAGTTCACAAGGGCCCAAGACCTAATGTGAATGTGTCAACCACATTACAACACTAAATCAAGGCAACATTAAGCCAAAATCACAAGGAGGACCCGAACAAGTCAGAAAAAGTAGAAGGGTTACTTTTTTGGTGACTCCATCTAGCCTCCACTTTAGTGAAATGATGAAATTACTTCAAACTCGCACTAAAGTAGACATTCAAGATGGGTCCAAGTGTACCGATGTAGATGAAAAAGGATGATAAAGATTAAAGTGGCCAAGCCCCTAGTATCCAAGATCCTAAATCAAACTGACATAAGCACAAAAGGACACACATGAGGTGTATGATATGGAACATCAAGATACACAAACATGCAATGTTAATAACTAGAAGAAAGAAGAGAGAACATAAAAAGGTGGATCAAGATTTGATTGTTTTTCCAACACAATGTAGATCAGATCTAGGTTGTTTGTTAAAAAAAAATGCATACTCATTATGAGGCAACAAAACTCTTGGCTATCTGCTAGGTGAGAAGTCCAAAAAGGTGAGAAACATACACTCATGGCTGGTATGCACTCACACACACACACACAAGTGGCTATGGGGAAATTCATGCCTTGGATTGGGCTTCCCACTCAAGCCATACCAAATTTATACCTCATGATAACTTTGATAAGGTGCCACAAAAATGAACTTCAAGCTTTGTGAGGCAAGCAAAGCTTCATATGCTTAGAACTCACAAACAAAAAAGATGGCTCCATAGGCATGCAAGTTGTGTTCATGCGAGGTATTTAACTTAGGGAACATTGTGCCTAATGTCTCCAAGAGAGGACTAATCAAAGAATAGAAGATTCACAACTTAGGGGATGCACTATGTCACATCAAGCCACCAAGAGGAATGTAATATGCTAAGAGAGATCACCCTCCTAAAGGACATCACACCCCATGTCATCCACAAAGTGACAACCGCATCGTATGAAGTAAGAAGTCTATACCATGAACCATGAAAAGAAAAATGAAAAATGATAATGCCAATGTATGCCCCCACTTTAAAGAAATTGCTAAACACCATATTGTGAGAAATTACTTTAAAGTAGCAAATGAAAAATGCAAGCAATAAAGAAGACATGAGAGCCAACTTGAAAATCCCTATGCAAAGTCATATGTTTCCAAGTAAAGCTGTGCCATGAATAAGTATGTCACATGCAAGCCAATTAAAGGCATGTCAATCACATCCCAAGCTTGCTCTTATATGTACATGAAATGTTAACGACTAGCCAAAAGAGATAACGACAAGTGACCTATGAGGACAAGGCTAACTAACCCCTTGTCCCCACTTAGTGCAGGACACAAAGGATCCCAATAGGATGAAAGTAAGTATCAATTAGAGGAATTAGGTGCTTCAACACAAGGAAGAGAACCACACTTCTTGAGATGTTTAATTTTGTTGTTTAAAGCATTACATTCATTAGTAGAATGACCATGAACTCTATGATATGCACAAAATGAAGTCTTGTAGTAGAATTTCTTTTGGGTTTTTGGAAGGAGAGATATCAAGCGATCCTAGAGGAGTCTCAACAAGATATTCTCTTGATCAATAGTAGCAGGTGTTCCTTTAGCTGTGCAAGATTTCATACACACACTAAATGACAAGGCTTTAGATGAAAGGGTAGATAAGGGAGGTAACCCTAGATATTTCTTGAAAGAGTATCATATGTTGGTTTTATTCGTGTGTTCATTGTATCCATTCATAGTAGGTATATTATATCCGATACCATAACAATCTTCCAAGTAAAATGAAGGAGGTTTGTGTCTCTAAGAAGGATCGACTTCTTCATGAGAACACAAATAATTTTTAATGTTATGTGTCACCTCTTCACAAGGGATGGGAGTTATATAGCCCCCATCACCACCATGGTGTAATGTTGTAGAACTAAGTTGAGCAAATGAAACACGAGGTTGTTTTGGTTTATAAATTATGAGATTTCACACTTTCCCTTGAAGGAAGGTGTGAAATCCCAATTGTTACTAGAACTTGTATTTGAAAATGAATCGTTTGTATATGACTCTTTGGACCATAAGGGTGAGATTTGGGAAGCTTTATTGAAACAAGGCATAAAATATAACAACCCCCAATCATCACTAAAGAGTTTAGTGTTGACATCAACTTGTATAGGTTCATGTTTTGATTTTGGAATGAAAGTATTGGAAATGTTATGATCATATGATTCATAGCTTTGTTCATCTGCTTCAACTGTGTATATCTTGTTCTTGTATTCATATTTAATTAAATGGTGGAGAGTAGATGGGACTCATTTCATAGCATGAATCCATGGTCTTCCTAGGAGAAGATTGTATGGAAGGGGTCCTGGCATGATATGGATAGGGGTAGGAAACATTACAGGTTTGAACTCAATAGGTAATGTGATCATCCCTAGTGGTTGCCTATTAACATTGTCAAAGCCACAGATATGAACATCATTAATTTGAATGAGTCTTTTGTCCATGCCAATTTTTTCTAGGAGGTCATGTCCATGTCCATCTTATTTCAACTATTTTTTATCCATGTCTAAAATTAGACATCATAAATTTGTAACAGGTTAGTTTTTTTTAGAAAGAAAAAATTAGCTTTTTGGATTCACATAAGAAGAATATTGTTTATGGTGAATTTTTTATGTTTAATAAGTTGTTCAAATGTTATGATAATGGATCATTGTTTAATACGATTTAAATTTGATTTATGAAATTGAAAGAGATAATAATAATAATAATAATAATAATAATAATAATAATAATAATAATAATAATAATAATAATAAGAACAACAACAATAACAATAACAACAACAACAACAACAACAACAACAACAACAACAACAACAACAACAACAACAATAACAACAACAATAACAACAACAACAACAATAACAACAACAACAAGAACAATAACAACAACAACAACAATAACAACAACAATAACAACAACAATAACAACAACAATAACAATAACAATATCTATTTTAAGAGGAATATAAATCCAATTTTGGACTTTTCTATTTATTAGGTTAATTTTATATGCAAATTTTCTCATTGGATAGGTTCCTAATTAAATAAAGTTTGTATATATTGACGTATTTTACTGAAGAGCATCATCCTCTTTTAACATCTGAAGTAGATCTCATTGACTTTACTCTCATATTTCTATCCTATAAGTGCTTATATTTAAATATTTTGAATTCAAATGATAAAATGGATTGTTGTAGCGCATTATTTTTATTATGCAAAGTTAAAATGTATGGGAATTGAGGATTTGGATTCAATACATAAGAAAGAACCTCTTGAGGTACAATCATAATCATTTATACAAATATGCTAGAAAAATAATGAAAACTACACATGTTAGATTTTTTAAAGAGACTCTCCTCTTTTAACATATGTAGTAGATATCATTGATTCTACTCTCATTTTCCTATGCAATATGCAATAAGCACTTATATCTAAATATTTTGAATTCAAATGATAGAATAGATTGTTGTAGTATATGGTGTTTATTATACAAAGTTAGAATGTGTGGGAATTGAGGATTTGGATTCAATCCACAAGAAAGAACCTCTTGAACAATCTTAATAATTTATACAAATATGCTTGAAAAATAATGAAAACTACAAATGTTAATTTCAACAAAGATATTTAAATAGAAAAATTATAAGCATAAAAAGAGAATGTCAATAATATTATGGGTGTAACTATTCTCAAATAGGACAATAAGGTATTATTTGACAAAGATATCATGATCACAAAATGAAAATTCTAGGATTTTTCTAATAATTCTATGGTTTGCTATTAGGATTTTACCTCAATCAAATATATTGGTTTTGTTAAATTCAACCTTAATCCTAATTCTATCTCTAACTCTAACCCTAACCCTAACCTGAAATATGGCCCTATCTCTAACCCTAACCCTAACCCTAACCCTAATCCTAACACAAACCCCAACCTTAATCCTAAATTTATCTCTAATTCTAAGCCTAAGCCTAACCCTATCTCTAACATTAAGGTTGGGATTAGAGATAGGGTTGGGATTAAGGTTAGGGATAGGGTTAGAGCAAGGGTCAAGATTAAGGTTAGGGTTAGGGTTAGGGTTGGGGTTATCATCACAAATAAGGATTAGGGTTAGGGTTAAGGTTATGGTTATGGTTAGGGATAGGTTTATAAATGATAAAATATAGTAATTTGGTTAGAGTTAGAGTTAAAATTGGGATTAGGGTTGGGGTTATCATCATGAATACGGATTAGGGTTAGGGTTAGGATTAGGGTTAGGGTTAGTGTTAGAGTTATGGTTATTGTTAGGTATAGGTTTATAAATGATAAAATATAGTAATTTGGTTAGGGTTAGAGTTAAAATTGGAATTAGGGTTGGGGTTATCATCATGAATAGGTTTATCATCACAAATAGGGATTTGGGTTAGGGTTAGGGTTAGGGTTATATTCACAAATAGGATTAGGGTTAGGTTTATCACCACGAATAAGTTTATCATCACAAATAGGATTAGGGTTAGGGTTAGGGTTAGGGTTAGGGTTATGGTTATGGTTAGGGTTATCATTACGAATAGGATTATCATCATGAATAGGATTAAGGTTGTAGTTAGGATTAGGGTTAGATTTATCATCACAAATAGGATTAGGGTTAGGATTAAGGTTAGGGTTACGTTTGGGGTTAGGGTTAGGGTTAGGGATAGGTTTATAAATGATAAAATATAGTAATTTGGTTAGCGTTAGAGTTAAAATTGGGATTAGGGTTCCAGTTATCATCATGAATAGGGATTAGGGTTAAGGTTAGGGTTAGGATTAGGGTTAGGGTTAGTGTTAGGGTTAAGGTTATGATTATGGTTAGGGATAGGTTTATAAATGATAAAATATAGTAATTCAATTAGGGTTAGAGTTAAAATTGGGATTAGGGTTGGGGTTATCATCATGAATAGGGATTCGGGTTAGGGTTAGGGTTAGGGTTAGGGCTATGGTTATGGTTATGGTTATGGTTAAGGTTAGGGCTAGGGCTAGGGTTAGGGTTAGGGTTAGGGTTATGGTTATGGTTAGGGTTAGGGTTATCATTGCGAATAGGTTTATCATCACTAATAGGATTAAGGCTACGATTAGGGTTAGGGTTAGTGTCAAGGTTAGGATTAGGTTTAAGTTTATCATCACGAATAGGATTAGGGTTAGGGTTAGGGTTAGGGTTATCATCACGAATAGGTTTATCATCATGAATATGGATTACGGTTAGGGTTAGGGTTAGATTTATGGTTAGGGTTAGGATTAGGGTTAGGGTTATCATCACGGATAGGATTATCATCACGAATAGGATTAGGGTCAGGGTTAGTGTTAGGGTTAGGATTAGGATTAGGTTTATCATCACGAATACGATTAGGGTTAGGGTTAGGATTAAGGTTAGGGTTAGGGTTAGGGTTATGGTTATGGTTAGGGTTAGGGTTATCATCATGAATAGGTTTATCATCATGAATAGGGATTAGGGTTAGGGTTAGTGTTTGGGTGAACATTAGGGTTAGGGTTAGTATTAAGGTCGGGGTTATCATCACGAATAGGGATTAGGGTTAGGGTTAGGGTTAAGGTTATGGTTAGGGATAGGGATAGGTTTATAAATGATAAAATATAATAATTTGGTTAGGGTTAGAGTTAAAATTGGGATTAGGGATGGGGTTATCATCACAAATAGGTTTATCATCATGAATAGGGATTAGGGTTAGGGTTAGTGTTAGGGTTAGGGTTAGAGTTATGGTTATGGTTATGTTTATGTTTATGGTTATGGTTACTGTTAAGGTTATCATCACGGATAAAATTATCATCATGAATAGGAGTAGGGTTAGGGTTAGGGTTAGGGTTGGGATTATCATCACAAATAGGTTTAACATGGCGAATAGGGATTAGGGTTAACGTTAGGGTTAGGGTTAAGGGTATAGTTAGGGATTGGTTTATAAATGATAAAATATAGTAATTTGGTTAGGGTTATAGTTAAACTTGGGATTAGGGTTGGGGTTATCATCACAAATTTTTTTATCATGAATATGGATTAGGGTTAGGGTAAGGGCTAGGATTAGGGTTAGGGTTAGTGTTAGGGTTACAGTTACAATTAGGGTTATGGTTATGGTTAGGGATAGGTTTATAAATGATAAAATATAGTAATTTGTTTAAGGTTATAGTTAAAATTGGGATTAGGGTTGGGGTTATCATCACAAATAGGGATTCAGGTTAGGGTTAGGGTTAGGGTAAGGATTAGGGTTAGGGTTAGGATTAGGGTTAGGGTTAAGGTTAGGGTTATTGTTATGGTTATGGTTACGGTTACGGTTATCACCGTGAATATTCTTATAATCACGAATAGGATTATCATCACGAATACGATTAGCGTTAGGATTAAGGTTAGGGTTTGTGTTAGGGTTAGGATTAAGGTTAGGTTTATCATCACAAATAAGATTAGGGTTAGGGTTAAGGTTAGGGTTATCATCTCAAATAGTTATATCATTACGAATAGGGATTACAATTAGAGTTAGGGTTAGGTTTATCATCACAAATAGGTTTTGTCATCTCAAATAGGATTACAATTAGGGTTAGGATTAGGGTTATGGTTATCATCATGAATAGGTTTATTATCACGAATAGGGATTAGGGTTAGGGTTAGTGTTAGGGTATTATCAATTTTTTTTTATTAATATAACTAATAATATAACAAAATAATATAGTATAATTATATATTAATTCATGTTATGTGTTATGGGCGACTACTACTAGCATATATATCTTAAATTTAAGATATATAAATTACGCTGATATATATCGAGGCATTTAATTTTTCAATTTAATATATCTATATATAATAGTTGAATGATGAAAAATTAAATGCCTCGATATCTAAAATTTAAGATATAAATGCACTAAATTTCCTCCTATTGGTAAAAGCTTAATACACCAAACAAACATGAAATACGCTTTTTAATAACGCAGAACTTCGCAGCTGCTTTTAAAATTTTGCGAAGAGCGATGGACGGACCATGTAATTCCAATCGTCTTGCATCGGATACTTTCACAGCTGTAGATATGTCATTGTCATCTCACATTTATTCACAAAAACCCTAATCCTAACACAAACCCCAACCTTAATCCTAAATTTATCTCTAATTCTAAGCCTAAGCCTAACCCTATCTCTAACATTAAGGTTGGGATTAGAGATAGGGTTGGGATTAAGGTTAGGGATAGGGTTAGAGCTAGGGTCAAGATTAAGGTTAGGGTTAGGGTTAGGGTTGGGGTTATCATCACGAATAGGGATTAGGGTTAGGGTTAGGGTTAGGGTTAAGGTTATGGTTATGGTTAGGGATAGGTTTATAAATGATAAAATATAGTAATTTGGTTAGGGTTAGAGTTAAAATTGGGATTAGGGTTGGGGTTATCATCATGAATACAGATTAGGGTTAGGGTTAGTGTTAGAGTTATGGTTATTGTTAGGTATAGGTTTATAAATGATAAAATATAGTAATTTGGTTAGGGTTAGATTTAAAATTGGAATTAGGGTTGGGGTTATCATCATGAATATGTTTATCATCACAAATAGGGATTTGGGTTAGGGTTAGGGTTATATTCACGAATAGGATTAGGTTTAGGTTTATCACCACGAATAGGTTTATCATCACAAATAGGATTAGGGTTAGGGTTCGGGTTAGGGTTAGAGTTAGGGTTATCATCACGAATAGGTTTATCATCACAAATATGGATTACGGTTAGGGTTAGGGTTAAAGTTATGGTTATGGTTAGGGTTATCATTACGAATAGGATTATCATCATGAATAGGATTAAGGTTGGAGTTAGGATTAGGGTTAGATTTATCATCACAAATAGGATTAGGGTTAGGATTAAGGTTAGGGTTACATTTAGGGTTAGGGTTAGGGTTATGGTTATGGTTAGGGATAGGTTTATAAATGATAAAATATAGTAATTTGGTTAGAGTTAGAGTTAAAATTGGGATTAGGGTTCGGGTTATCATCATGAATAGGGATTAGGGTTAAGGTTAGGGTTAGGGTTAGGATTAGGGTTAGGGTTAGTGTTAGGGTTAAGGTTATGATTATGGTTAGGGATAGGTTTATAAATGATAAAATATAGTAATTCAATTAGGGTTAGAGTTAAAATTGGGATTAGGGTTGGGGTTATCATCATGAATAGGGATTTGGGTTAGGGTTAGGGTTAGGGTTAGGGCTATGGTTATGGTTATGGTTAAGGTTAGGGCTAGGGCTAGGGTTAGGGTTAGGGCTATGGTTAGGGTTAGGGTTAGGGTTATCATTGCGAATAGGTTTATCATCACTAATAGGATTAAGGCTACGATTAGGGTTAGGGTTAGTGTCAGGGTTAGGATTAGGTTTAAGTTTATCATCACAAATAGGATTAGGGTTAGGGTTAGGATTAAGGTTAGGGTTAGGGTTAGGGTTATCATCATGAATAGGCTTATCATCGTGAATATGGATTACGATTAGGGTTAGGGTTAGAGTTATCATCACAGATAGAATTATCATCACGAATAGGATTGTGGTTAGGGTTAGTGTTAGGCTTAGGATTAGGGTTAGGTTTATCATCATTAATACAATTAAGGTTAGGGATAGGATTAAGGTTAGCGTTAGGGTTAGGGTTAGCGTTAGGGTTAGGGTTAGGGTTATCATCACGAATAGGTTTATCATTGCAAATAGGGATTAGGGTTAGGGTTATTGTTTGGGTTAGGATTAGTATTAAGGTTGGGGTTATCATCATGAATAGGGATTAGGGTTAGGGTTAGGGTTAGGGTTAGGGTTATGGTTATGGTTAGGGATAGGTTTATATATGATAAAGTATAGTAATTTGGTTAAGGTTAGAGCTAAAATTGGGATTAGGGTTGGGGTTATCATCACGAGTAGGTTTATCAACATGAAAAAGGATTAGGGTTATGGTTATGGTTATGGTTATGGTTAGGGTTAGGGTTATCATCACGGATAGGATTATCATCACAAATAGGATTAGGGTTAGGGTTAGTGTTAGAGTTAGAATTAGGATTAGGTTTATCATCACGAATAGGATTAGGGTTAGGGTTAGGGTTAGGGTTAGGGTTATCATCATGAATAGGTTTATCATCACGAATAGGGATTAGGGTTAGGGTTAGGGTTAAGGTTATGGTTATGGTTAGGGATAGGTTTATAAATGATAAAATATAATAATTTGGTTAGGGTTAGAGTTAAAATTTGGATTAGGGATGGGGTTATCATCACAAATAGGTTTATCATCATGAATAGGGATTAGGGTTAGGGTTAGTGTTAGTGTTAGGGTTAGAGTTATGGTTATGGTTATGTTTATGTTTATGGTTATGGTTACTGTTAAGGTTATCATCACGGATAAAATTATCATCATGAATAGGATTAGGGTTAGGGTTAGGATGAAGGTTAGGGTTAGGGTTGGGATTATCATCACAAATAGGTTTAACATGACGAATAGGGATTAGGGTTAACATTAGGGTTAGGGTTAAGGGTATAGTTAGGGATTGGTTTATAAATGATAAAATATAGTAATTTGGTTAGGGTTATAGTTAAACTTGGGATTAAGGTTGGGGTTATCATCACGAAAAGTTTTATCATGAATATGGATTAGGGTTAGGGTAAGGGCTAGGATTAGGGTTAGGATTAGTGCTAGGGTTACAGTTACAATTAGGGTTATGGTTATGGTTAGGGATAGGTTTATAAATGATAAAATATATTAATTTGTTTAAGGTTACAGTTAAAATTGGGATTAGGGTTGGGGTTATCATCACAAATAGGAATTCAGGTTAGGGTTAGGGTTAGGGTTAGGGTTAGGATTAGGGTTAGGGTTAAGGTTAGGGTTATTGTTATGGTTATGGTTATGGTTATGGTTAGGGTTACGGTTATCATCGTGAATATGTTTATAATCACGAATAGGATTATCATCATGAATATGATTAAGGTTAGGATTAGGGTTAGGGTTTGTGTTAGGGTTAGGATTAAGGTTAGGTTTATCATCACGAATAAGATTAGGGTTAGGTTTAAGGTTAGGGTTATCATCACAAATAGTTTTATCATTACGAATAGGGATTACAATTAGAGTTAGGGCTAGGATTAGGGTTAGGTTTATCATCAAAATAGGTTTTGTCATCTCAAATAGGATTACGATTAGGGTTAAGATTAGGGCTAGGGTTAGGATTAGGGTTATGGTTATCATCATGAATAGGTTTATTGTCACGAATAGGGATTAGGGTTAGGGTTATTGTTAGGGTATTATCCAGTTTTTTTATTAATATAACAAAATAATATAATATAATTATATATTAATTCATGTTATGTGTTACGGGTGACTACTACTAGCATATATATCTTAAATTTAAGATATATAAATTACGCCGAGATATATCAAGGCATTTAATTTTTCAATTTAATATATCTATATATAATAGTTGAATGATGAAAAATTAAACACCTTGATATCTAAAATTTAAGATACAAATGCACTAAATTTCCTCCTATTGGTAAAAGCTTAATACGCCAAACAAACATCTAATACGCTTTTTAAAAACGCATAACTTCGCAGCCGCTTTTAAAATTTTGCGAAGAGCGATGGACGGACCGGTTAATTCCAATCGTCTTGCATCGGATGCTTTCGCAGTGGTAGATCTGTCATTGTCATCTCGCATTTATTCACAGAAGGAACACCTTTGGCACAACAAAACTTATACTAGCACTTGCACCCATAAGAGGTTCTAAGGAAATGTTGATAGGAATGTAAAGATAAAATAATAATGAATTTTAGCATTACATAATTCATTATATTTACATACAAATATGTATAATTAGATTATATAATTGTTGTGGATGTCTTACAAAAAATGAAAAGCACAAATAATATATTTTTTATGTAGAAATTGAAACAATGTGTTAGATATGAGTGTGTTGTTAGCTAGATTGAACATTACATAATTCAGTATATTTAAATTCAAATCTATATATAATATATTGCATTATATAAATGTGGTGGATGTTTTCATCATTTTAAAACTAGTTTTTTTTTAACAAGTAGTAGTGATTTGCATATACCAAAGTGAAATAAGAAATTTTGTTTGTTTTTTAGTAATTCTTCATAATAAAATTTCTATATAAATTTTATTCATGAATAACAATATATATTTATATCAATAAAACAACAATTATAATAAAGAAACTTATTTATATAGAAATAAATTTGCAAAATAGATGCAAAAGTAAATTTTATATCTCAATAATTTCTTTGCAAAAGTAATAAATATTATTACAAAACTCAAAATATTTAACATACAAAACAAATAACAAATCAAGGTTTCTAGACAAAATAATAATTTATTTGCAATTAACTGTTAAATCTCAACACATATGCTACACAGTGAGTTTTAGACCAAAATGTCAAAGAATATCTACCCATCATCTAATAGAAAGTTTACCCTAATGTCTCATGGCTATTGGGAATGCATCAAATTAGGTGTTGTGATCTTACTTTTTAGTATGTTATTCTTTTAGAACTTAAGTGAAAAATATTTAAATCGAAAATGCCAGACTTACAATAAATTGAAGACAAGGAGATAAAGCTTGGAGAAATATCATAAAGTTCAACAATACTCTATCTAGATATATACACCCTCATAGGTCCTACACATTGTGTTGAGACTCGGGATCTAGAGGAAAAAGTGTCATATGCACATTATCTTGTCAATTTTGTGACAACTTTCTATTTAGCATTATCCATCAGTGGAATGTTTGGATCAATCATGTAAAAATTAAAATTCAACATTCATCACACCATCTCATATCTTTATTCACAATTTTCCCAACTATAGAGGCAAAAAAAATTGGCCCTCCCAACAACATACAACTCATGACTTGTAGACATGTCAGTCCTAATCACTCAAAAAGAAGTGATCTACCAATCAACAAATAGTAATTAACTATAACTCTAAAGATGTGACGTTTTATAAAAGAATAAATTCATATTAAACAATACATAAATCGATATGTTTTCTTTTGTAACATATTTTATTGGATAAATGACATAAATTACTTCATTCAATTTAACAGTTAAAAGTTAATTATTATTGATTGTTCACTATTGAATTAGATGATGTTTAAATAAAATGTCTTATAGTACTGTAGTGAGTGACATAGAAGAAAACATATCGTAATAATAAAAGATGCTTCAAACACAAATAAATATTGAAAATTTGAATTGAAGAAAATTTTAATAGTCGGAATAATAACTTTCAATAGAAATGAAAAATACTACAAATTTACTAAATTCCACATGACCATTCCAAAAAGCTTATGATTATTAGAATGACAATAAGAATTATGATAATGAAGGATGTATATTCTATAATAGAAATTATATATTCATCTTAAAAAAATAGGATTGTACACCTTATTTAACAATATTTAAAATAAATAGATAAACTTATTGTATGGAAGTTGCAAACAAGACCTACACACCAAATTAGTGTCTTACAATTACGGAATGCTCAAAACTACTTTTAACCTTCACAGCCAAATATTAAAACTAGCTCCATCAAGAAAACCTAAGTTAACCCACTCAAATAAAAAATGGCATGATTCTCTTGCATGAAACAAAGGTGAGGAACATGTTTTTTATTGATAAAGTGGAGTGCAATGTAACCCTTCTTGCACGTGAAAGATTGAACTTTTTATGTTAATTAAATATAAATTTAAAAAATAAAAAAACAAAATTTAAAATTTAAAATAAATATAAATATTAATTAAAAAAGTTTTCTACATAAGATTTTTTTAACTGAGTATGTTTTTCCTCTTTCTAATAATAAATCATTGTGTAAAAAAATGCACATTTAAATTCAAAAATAATCTTACATAAATACAAATATACTAAATCCAAACATTCTATTTCATTTCCCAGTCTTCAACTTCGACGATCAATGCAAATGATAATTAGAAAAAACCGTTGAAGCATGCCCTGCCTCACTTCCTGTGCTTCCTACTGCTTCGTGCTTCTCTGTTCATTCGTCAAACGGCGCACAATGCAAACGCTTCTTCACTATTCTACTCTCTCACTCTGGCTTCTACAGATTTGCAGCAGTTCCACATTACAAATCGAACGAAGACTGCTACGAAAGAAACGACTGCAAATGTTTTTTAAACATTTTACCGGGGTTTTGAAAATCAATTTAATGTTTTCATTCATTATCCTAAAATACAATTAAAATGTTAGAAAATTTGTATTATATGAAAGCGGTGATTTTAGCCAGACTGTCAAAAAAAAAAAACATTAAAATTTTATTTTTTAACATATTTACTCAGGGCAATCCGTGTCTACCCCGGGGACGCAGTAGCCAAAGTCATTTTCAAATAAAGACGCCTTAAGCGAAGAAAAGTGCATGTTTTTTAGAGCTACAAATTATTAAAAATATTTTTACGGAACATAACTGGGCCCAGATCTGGTGGTGGCAGATTGTCAGGAAAAAGATGCGAGCTACAATAAGACTAAATCGTATGACTCATGGCCTGCACATTTTTTTAAGTTTATAAAATTATAATTCTTTTTGGCACACTGTCATTGGTTCTCTTTCAGCGCATTGCAGAATGTTAGAAGAGGTTATGCCTTCTATGTGGTACAGTAAAATTATAATGGTTGACACCTATCCTTTCAAAGAGTTGGGATTTTGCAGGAATGTCATACATGCAAGTGTAATGTGTCAATAAAAATGTGTTCGGAAAGCCCAACGTCTCCTTACAGCATCTTCCTATCTTTTCATATTTGTAAGTATGTTTCAACAAAAAAAATCTAGCTATGTGGGGTGTTGGGGACATGGCAGGGGCCACAACACTTTGTAATGGATATGGCTATAGAGAGGGGAGCGCACTGGAATTATCTAGGGTTTTTTAACTTTTTCCTTCAGCAGTATCCATTGTCTAACCGTGTGAAATGGGAGCTTTGATATAGGTTATGTGCGTCCACAATAGCACAGGCTAGGACAAACTGTTTGTGGAGAAGCTGTAAATATAATCTAGATCATCTAGATTTCTGAAAATTTTGTTGTGCTAATTCGATTGCAAGAATTTCGAAAGGGGACTAAAATAGGAGATATAGGATGAGCATAATAGAATTTGTAACCTTTTTTGTTTGGTCTCAAAGGCACACTTATTCTTTTTTTCTTTCATTCTCGATCATTATCAGTACCAATACAGGTGCCAGAGAGGGCGGTGTCTGGTTGGAAGGAGGGTGGGAGAGTGATTTAAGTCATGCCTCCACAAAACTATGATACTTGTTTTCTCAGATCTGTTTCCCTGCACACCTGAGACTGATAATTCCCTGCAATAAATTTGTTCTTTCCTCTATTTATTCTTTCCTCCTCATATTGGAAAGATTGAAGCAGTTTTCTTCCTCTCTCAAATTTTATAGTATGGATTGAAGTTTCTCCTTAACCTGGAATTCTTTTTATTTTATTGGGCCTCCTTGCTGGTATAGCTATTCTCATTTTGTTTGCAAGTTCCTTTTATTGTTATTTCCCAATATTTGATTAAATCTCTATGCAGCTCTATCCTTTTAGATATTTAATTTTTCTATAGCCCTCCTCTTGCTTTATAATGTTGTTATTTATTTGCAAGTTTTTATAACAATATCGTGCCCTCTTTCATTTTGTATATGGTTTGTACATTTCTAGACATGGAGTAACCATAGCACATTTGGATGGGAGTGTGAGCACCATTGTCATTCATGAAGCATGTTGTTGTCTAAACTATCACACTCCCCATATTCACTTTCCAAGGTCCTCATGACTCCACGGCTTCTATTCTGCAATTGATTTTAATATTTTGTTTCCATATATCCAAAATTTCCAACTTTCCATATTCAATTCACTATTTTTATCACAGAAGCTATAAAAAGGGAAAGCTGATGATTCACAATTAGGAATGATTGGCAGAAATTCTTTTATCGGCCTCTGTTGTCTATATGGCGAATGGACCCTCGTACCAGGTAGGCCACAGGGACATGAAATTAAAAAGTAAAAGCACTAAAAAAGAAAAAATGCTTAATAAATCAAAAACTAAAATGAAGTTAGCTGGTAGAATGTGAAGGAAATTGAAACCTTAAATCTAAATATCCTTTGAGTTATTTCCCAAAAGTTGCAGACATGGCTACAATACTTAGATATTAATTTGCCTACTTAATTACACTTTTGTCTACTATGTTTTACAATCAAAAAATCGAAAGTAAACCAAAAGGGAGACAAACCATGACTTTTTTTAGATCAACATAAAAGAGAAAACAGAAACAATATACAGATGTCATGGAAAAAAATGCAAAGCACCGTTTGAAGTTGTTTATGTCTCTGTAGGTCCTTGTATGCTCAACTCCAAAGCTAGCCTGTAGGGAAAAACAAAATAGTTTCACCAGTTATTCTACGACTCACTCCAACTGCATTTTCCAAGCTTACATAGCAACCTCTGCACTAAGTTTAGTAACGCCTTTCACACTGTTATTTTCCTATACTCCTCAGCAAGCTTACACAGTTTAACAACTTCAATACAATCCTATTTATAAGAACAACTGGGTGGTTAGTCTCTTGTAGTCGGTGGATGAGATATTTTACAATTGGAAGATTTGATTTCAGAAGATACCCAAATCCGATTTGATTGGGAGATCTAGCGTGAATATTAAATGCAAGATAGGCTGATTTGATGGTCACTAAAAACTAGAGTTGTTTAAGGACAACTGACCAGTTTTGAGAGAGTGAGGTATCCCGATTAATTGTGATAGGTTCACTAAAAACCATTGTAGTTTAACGACAACTAAGCAGCAGTTTTGAGAGCATGAGACAGGTTTTCCGTGTATCCTTTGC
>VDFB02143267.1:0-38200 GCA_007258455.2 Sequoia sempervirens | reverse complement strand
AGAAATTGGTGCTACAACCCATTCACCCTAGGTTGTGAATGGGTCCTCCCTCTATAGGACCCCTCTTTCTTTGCATATTCTACATGGGTTTTTGATGTACTTTCATTCCTCGAAGGCAAGGTCCTAGAAAATTGTGCCAAGACCCATTCGCCCTAGCTGGTGAATGGGTCCTCCCTTAATGAGGACCCCCTTTTTGAATTTTATTTTGGAAGTATTTTAATAATATTCTTTTCTAGATCATCTGGTGTTAGCTTGAATTGTTTGAATTTTAGGGCTAATCTCTTGATTTAGTATAAATAAGGGGTTAATTCACATTGTTTATCCTAACAAGAGATAGAAAGTTTACAAGAAGCTTAATAATTCAAAATTTCAAGCATTAGAGCATTAGAAGAGCATTTTCAAAGGCATTTCAAGGCATATTATAAAGTTTTTATTGTATAAATTCAAGATCATTTCATCACTACAAGGTTTTAGTGCATTCATGCCCATTGTTGAACTAAGATAGTGAATGTAGCATTGAAGATCTACTTGCAAATATTATTATACATATTATTTGATATTAAGATATACATTCTTCATGGCCACTACATGTTATATTGTAGATTTATCTTCCAAGACTACTTCCAAGGTATCAAAATTGCATCATTTCGTGTCCATGCTTCAATTTCATTATTTCATCATTTGGTTTAATTACCTACAAGGGTTTTGACTTAGGAAAACCCTTATTCACTAAAAATCAACATGTTTTTCTCCTCTTGAGTGTGTTTGCAAATTTACAGGTTGAAGATCAAGTGGAGAAGAAGTTTGGAGCAAAGCTACAAAAGTTTTTCAAGTTGCAAGATTGATCTTTATAGCGCAATAACAAATAATTGAAGCTACAAAATTTATTACAGACTTTCGAGAGCTGATAATTGGGAATCTAAGAGTGCAAAAATCAATGAAAATAACCCAGATCTCAGTTTCAAAAACCCTAGCAGGGACCAATTCACCACTAAGGGAGAATGAGTCCTTTGTGCCCTAAAAATAAGCTTCTTGCAGCAAGGTACACATCATTTTGAGTTCTAAAACCTCCCCTCATTGTTTCCATAACACTTAGGGTTAGTTTCTAATTCTTATTTGCATGTTTTGACCCTCATAATTGAATGTTTCATAGTGAAAATTAGTGGTTTATCATTTTGATCCATTCACTTTGATAAAACCCCCTCCTATTTTCCTATGTTTCATATTCTATAGTAGTGGAAGCATAGCTTGTGTTGCATCTTTCAAATTCAAAAATATGAAATCGTTTAAAAATTATAGATTTTTTTCAATCAACCTATGAGTTAGGACTTTAGTTAGAATGCATATAGAGAATTAATAATAATTATCTATTTAATTCCAAATAAGTCATATCTTATTTTAGTGGAAATCTAAAAATATTATCAATAAACCCTTGTCATTTCATCAAATTTGGATTAAAGAATGTCATCAACCATTTTTGGATCATATCGTCACTTTTTGGATCCCCAGTATCCTTCACTCACCCACAAGTAGTATAGCCTATTGTAAAGGGAAATATTTTATTCAAATATTCTTAGCATTTGCAAAAAAATATTTAAAAGAAATTTATACTCAAACATGTTGATGTGTTGATAAAAAGAGAGAATCATATTTTAATACACATGGAATCTAGAAATTTAAACTCCTAGTAGAAATGTGTTATCTAAGAGCCAAATCATTATAAAATAGGTAAGAGGTAAAAATAAAAATTGTCGCATGCAGTATGAAGGATAGGATAAAGAATGTAAGGATTTCCTTTGTTAAGAAATATGAGAGGTCATTGATAATTCTTGGGTTAGTAAATAATTAAAAATCATATATTTTATCATATTTATTTTTTAACTGAGTGGTATCCCTGCAACCTAATCTAGCGACCCAACAACCATGTCTTTGGGCTTACTTTAATGCCATGTTTTGGGGTGTTGAGGAGGTGAGTTGGGGTGAGACTAGTCCACTGGAGCTAACTACACATGCTCATACAACACAGTCGAAACTTAAATCCAATCGGCAAGAAGCAAACCTTGGACCTACATGGGCAAACCCAAAGCCTTAGCACAACTATGCCAACCACATGAGCTAGCAGGCAAACCCAAAGCTATATATTTATTAACCTCACAATAGAAACATTTATGATATATGGAGAGCAAGAAATTGTAGCATTACAAAATGTTGCATGTGTTGAAGTCATAAGTGCTTATTAGTAGCCAAATAAAATTTTATGTCACTTTTAATGATTCAAGTTAAAAGATTAAGTTAGTGTTTTGAACATTTCTATTATAAAAGTGAGAAACAACTTTAAAATTTCACCCACTAGTAAAGTATTTTTTACATGTCTACTTCAAATTATTGTAAATAATCTTTATTACATATGATAGAGCTAGATCCATTGTTAGAAAATAATTATTTAATGAACAAGGTGCCACATTTTTTCATGATACATAGAGGTAATGCTTCTTTATGAACTTTCATTTATGGGATACCCTTTTCATCAAATGATATATGATGACTTTTCTTGTGGTGAATAGACTCAATTAAATATGTAACTAAATATGGTGTTTTATTGAAACTAACTTGTATCTTCTTTATATATTTTTGTAATATCTCTCTAAAATGGTGATGTACACAATAGCTTCTATAGAGATATTTTGGCTTTAGTAATTCACAATTATTTAATGATGGCATGCTCCTTTGTTTTCAATGTACCTTGAGGTGCAAGAAGTAAAATAATGACACTAAACTAAAGTATTACTTCCTTAAATGCAAACGATATGTGAATAATGTAGTAAGAAAGTAGATTATATGAGAGATGTGAAATAAATCCAATTGAATACCTTTAAATATAGTGACAATAATAAATGATACAAATATATGTTGATTTGGTCTATAATAAGAAAGGAATGGATAGGTGTCAACCAAAATTTCAAATTTCAAGGGTCAAGTATACACGAAAGTGACATAGGACATAATTGGGCTCAAATTGAAGTGAAAAATATGTATAAGGATAAGTATATGGATATGTACAATTAATGAATGATTCAAGCAAGTATATTGAGATGCATACATGAGTTGATAAATTGGAAGATAAATATGTGGAAATGTGTTTGAATACATAAGTAAATAAGTGTTGAGTACTTGTCTTTTAAGTATTGTATTAAATATATTTTGTTTTATAATCACAATTAGATAATGACAAAATATACAATAAATTTCATTTAATCCAATGCAGATAAAAAAAAGTCTCTTTAATTTATAAAAATATACAATTTAATAGAAATCTCTCAACATTGAATGATTACTATGAAAAAATACCCAATTTTAAACAAAATTATATCATTTATCAATCTATTTAAAAACATCCTCTCGAAACAAACACAAAATTAAAGAAAAGCAAAAATAATTAGTCTTCAATTGAAAAATGTCCTACGCGCCAGTGTCAAGCAATCCGTTTGTTTGTGTTCAAATACGTCACCGCCTGCCTTTTCTGATGCATACTCTCTTGAGGACAGTTGTGCAGTACCCTGCGCCAGGATGTTATATTTCTTTTCCACCCCCTCTTAACAATGGATGTGCTAATGCACTTTGAAACCAGAGAACAAATATTTTTAACTCAGATTAATTCATTTAATTGCTCACGCGTTTCTTTCTGCCTTTTCCCACACGTTTCCAGAAGACTTTGAAAATGGTTATAAAATTGTCATTCCATATTTCAACGTACTTTTGTTCCTTCGTAGAAAGAAGGGGCGATGAGATTTGTCCAATGAAAAACATAGCGTGTTGGAAAAACACAAACACTTCTAGGTCCCACTGGGTTTCTGGCTCAAAAATTTCCACTGGATAATATTAGAACTGCATTATAAGAAAGAACGAGTCATGTTAGGGTTAGTATTACTACCAGAGATGGGAAAAAGAAAGATTGTATCGTGCGCGGCCTGTAGACTGCAACGCAAGAAATGTGCAGAAGAATGCATTTTCGCCCCTTATTTTCCTCCAGATGAACCAGACAAGTTCACAGTCGTGCAGAGAGTGTATGGAGCCAACTATATCAGCAAACTGCTTCAAGTAATTTTTAACCATGACCCCGTTTTTATTTTCTGTTGAAATGGGTTGTAGTTCTTGCCTTTGAACGCCATCATCTTTTGTCTAAAATTTGTTTCCTTGCCTATGAATTAAGAATCACATTGTATGGTATGAAAGATTTGCGAGTGCTTAGCAGCGACTTAATTGTTTTTTTTACAGACATGCTCAATTTTTTTGGTATGCAAGATTTGCAAGTGCTTAACAGCGACTTAATTGATTTTTTTAGCAGACCTGCTAAATCTTTTTAATCTGAGTTTTCTTCTTATGAATTCCTAATGATTCATCTGCACTGGTTCTTGAGATATGAACTGTATGTTAGAATGGTTGTGAGTAATCAGATTAGGACTCTTTTTCTGTCTTACATATCTGGAGTTTAATCTCCATTTAAAAGGTTCAAATCTTTGAGGGCCACCGAGCTTCTAGGCTTAGATCACTTGTATTAGTGAAGAAAAATTTCTAATATTTGTAATGAAAAATATTAGTTTTGCAATAAAATTGTTTTCTTAACCTTATAGTTAATTTACTTTTTTCAAAATTATTAAGGACCATGCCCTCTAGGCGGAAGGATGAGCACACAATGGGCAAGGGGACATAAAAAAGTAATTAATGGTAATCATGATTCTGAGTAGGAACAATTTATGAAGTAAATTAAGGTTTGTGCCCTCTAGGTAGTAGGATGCACACACAATGGCCAAGGGGACATAAGAGGTAATTAATGGTAATCATGATATTGGGTAGGAACAATTTATGAAGTCAATGTAAATATGTATTAGTGATGCAAACATATCATTATAAAACATGGGATATTCCATCTTGACATAAAGGTGATCATGATTCTTATCTACATAAATTAGGTCATCATCCTTACAAAAATACAATGGTCTAGGGCTAATCCCCAACCTCGGTGAGAATAGATTACACTACAATTTTAATACTGAAATAGAAAAGGGCATAGAATCCGTGATGGATTAGATCTAATACTGCTTGTTCCTACCACATCTTTTTTGCATAGACTTAAATTAACGATGCTGCTAGGTATTGTCAACCCACTCAAAAAATATTACTAAAGTGTTGCAATTCCAAAGCTACCTAAGCCTTATTTTACCAATGAGTGTCAAGTTAGTATACTCTAATGGTGTTCATGGACTGGGTAGTCCCGATGTTTGGTCATGTGTTTTGAACTTAATCACACAAGTTATAAAACTTAAAATATAAATTTAGCTTTACTTGAAGTAAGAGGAGAGAAACATAGAGGAATAACAACACATACAATTTCATCCTTCTAACTATCTATATAAAAATCTACAATAAAATTTATGACATTAGTCACTTACCAATAATTGGTGTCCTTTTTGCAACCATGACACTTTGTAGTAACTAGGGTGCTTCATATTCTTATTTGTTAATGATATCTTGTTATTGTGGACAAGTCTTTTCCAAAGATAAGCATGTTTTTGTTTTCTTTACATATTTTTCTCATTTTTTGATTTCTTTACACTTTTATTTACTATCTTGTCTAGGTAATTTTCATAATAACCCAAGCTAGCTAATAAAGAAAAAACTACCACAAAATTTTTTTTGACAATAAAACATATAACAGCTATATAAGAACCATTATGCCATTATAATAAATAACACAACTTTGTGATCATCAATAAATTTGATCTTCAACATCTTTGTACAAACATTGATAATGATGTTTACATCATTAAGGTTTGCTCACCATCCAACCGTATTGGCATCGTGAAGCCACATTTACTCTAGCCAAAACCCCAAGCAAGATAGTGACTACCAATAATTATAGTTATTAATGTTAGTTATTAATGGACTATGGTTAAAATTAGTTTATTATTGATAGTCATAAAATCTAAGTATTGTATTCAGTGGGTATGCAACCCTTTCTAGGGCCCTGCTCCCAGATAGTTCACATCGGTTGCCACCCACTTAGGTGCAACAACCATGATCTCATTATTAAACAAAAATTCTAAATTGAAATCAAAGATATAATATATAATGACCATTGGATTGACTTCATTTTTTTACCACCAAGATCCAAAGTGGCGAGGTGAGAGCATACAATGAAAGTCCCAATCCATTTAAGATTGATGAGGCATTTAAGAAATTAATACATCATCTTTTATAGTCAAGATAAAGTAATGCTCATGAATTTATTATCCTCTACTTAGTCAGTGGTGAGTGATATTCTTATCTCTCTCCTATATTCTTTTAAAATATAACAAATTCATTAAATCTCCAAGTTTCCTATTTTTTCCATTTAAAAACAAGAGATAAGAAATCAACATTCTTCTATAATAAAATCAAAGGTCCTTTAGTTCAATGATAACAAGATACCTAAATTATCATTTTAAAACAAGTGACAAGAAATCTATATTCTTTTATATAAAATAAAACATGATCCTTTAATTAAATTCAATGATAACTAAATACCTAAATTATCATTCAAATTAAATTTATAAGAAAAACAAATTGACAAAATTGTAACTCCAAGAATTATTGATATACACAAACTAATATTTTGCTAATCTTCTCTTTAATAGTGTGGTAAACTTAAAAAAAAAACAAAAAAAACAAAAAAAAACTTTAACCCAAATCATAAATTGTTTAGCAATCATGGACACTACTAAACATTGAATTTTTATTTCAATCAATGTAAATTAAATTAATACCAATGGCACTTCCAAGTACCAATCCTGATTGACAATCGACTCCAAAAGTGATACCATGGAGAATAAAGATAGTAATACTCTAAAGGAATATAGAATGCACTATAGGAGTTATGATAGCTAATAAGCACCCAAGAGGGTTTGACAACCAAACTAATCAATGAGTTTGACGGAAATAAAGAGAGATATAATAGTGCAGAACAATGCTAACTGGCTTTACATAATTCTCATAGGAACTAGTTGCTCGTTTATTAAAAAATAAATAAGATATTCCTTCCACACGCATGGAGTATGGAGTGAGACAAGGTAAGCATTAAGACAAGCTTATTCCAAGTAATGTTAGGAAACATAAGAGCTCAAAATCAGGAGACTGATAAACAATGTTTTGAGTTTTGAGATTCAAGCGACGCCAATTAAAGAAGACAATTGACAGTAATTGTGGAATTAGTTACTATACATGTCTCTCCTGGATCTAGATCACTAATATGAATTAGAGAATAATTCTGTGGGTTGAAGGGAAACATCAAGGTAGTATCTCTACCAACAGTAAAATCATAGAAATAATAATGAATGCAAGCAAGGATAATCAATATCTTGAGGGATTTAGAGATCAAATACTCATTCTGAACTAAAAGGTATTTTCTTCATTACTAAACTACTGATTTTGTACGTAAATGCTCTTAACATAGAAAAAGGTAAAGATACCTATGCTAGACACTAAATTTCAGATTAAAGCATATTCCGCAAGCATTTCCTATAACCTTGGCCTCTATAATTTGGAATCTAGGGAAACCCAATATCAGGTAATGATTATTCATCCAATGAACCAAGGATATCAGGAGAGGATTAAAGTTGATCCAGTCGTCTATTTAGCATATGCAACCTGTGAAAACCTAAGATCTTCAATAGAAAACTCAATAATGCAAGAATGGGATCTTACCTTTCTTTCTCACATCATAGACATCGAACTATAAGCTACACATTGCTTTAATACTTCTTTATTTTCTTCTTGACAACTCTTTTGTTGCTCTGCGTTTTTGAAATGAAAGACTGGTGCTCTTAAGGGCATCATCGACCTCGACCCCTTTTGATCTCGGTCAAGGAGAAGCTCATAGATCATTCTATCTTTATTGCCTCGAATGTAGAATGTCTTCCTGTTGCAGAATTACATATGAAAACGATCGGGGTATTTCTTTGCAACCTCACTATGCCATGTTGATCTCCTAAACAATATGAGGACAGGAAAATAATGAGATAATAATTGAAATGTCTCCTCTGTCAGGAAAATATATAAAACATACCATAACAAATTAGACACAAACCATCTATTTCTAATTGTAACAACCCTTGGAAGAATTTGCACTCTTTAAACATTCAAATCAACCAATGATCTTACAATAACTATTGAAATTCGTATCCACTTGTATACCAGACTTAATCCATGTTTGGGAGATAAAATTGACAGTTAGCATTGGAATCCAATTAGTTTGGAAAACTATTAAGGAATGATTGTAATCATATAAACCTAATAGAGAATGGTTATAGTCACATACTCACATAAGGAAGAACGAGCCTAAAGTTATACCTTCATGAGATATGGACATATATACCTGTAGATACCAACGTGTTGACCTATATCCATGCATCCTTCTTGTCTTCCCAAGAATAGTTTACCTTGCCATGTAGAGATTCATCCAACCTCCTTAATGTTTTTGATAAATGTCCGCAGACTACCACAGAATGTTAACATATTTGCAACATAAAACATTTTAAGATAAACTTATATTAGGTGCCAACAACAACAGTCCATTATCAACTTTATGTATAACAAAAATTAAAGTGGTAAGTTTATAATTAGGACTAATTAAAATTTCTAGCAGATCCCCTGAAATATTTACTCAATTGAGTGTTCATTCTCTGCAACTACCACGATGCCGATAGTAGCTCAAACCCCAAAGCAACGGAAAAAGCATTAGAAAATGGAAAGAAAACAGAGTTCCTAAACAGATTTGCAAAATATTACAAAACGGTTTTATTTAAAAGGCTTTATAAGTTTTCAAGCAAAAGATAACGGTAGGTACTAGGTACCACAAACTTTGCCAACGTCCATCCTACCCGTGCCAGAACGAAAACTTTTGAATAGGGTGAGGGCATTCATTAAAGCATAATGAATAGAAAAATGATCACAGATTTTCAAGTTGTGACTGCCTTGATAGACACGCATGCAAAGAGATGTGGTCTCATCGAATGCTATAATTGCATAAGATTTTTGTGACAAACAGTTCAACATAGAATGATCAATGAAAACAATGTGATCAGGGAGATTTATTAATGAGGGATACTTACAAAGATAGAGAATGTTGCAGTGGTAATGATCGAGAGATTATAATTCAAATATAAACATGCAATTAAAATTTCTCCTACAAAAACCAGCTATTTACGCATCGATGGAGGAGATAAATTATATTCAGGCATACTTGGAAGAAGTTCTCCAAATCTAATTCCCTTGTCGTCAGATAAGAACGTCTCAAGTCTCAATAATGCGCGAGACGTTGTCTTGTGCCCCTTTATTGTGACAGCCCTCCTTTCTCCCCATTAAAAATGATGCCTTCTCACATTCCTTCTAGTCGTTTCAAGAATTCTCCTCCGCTCACAAAAGAGACAACTTTCTTGTAACTGCCAGTAGGTCAATGCAAGGCATAATCAATGGTCCTTAAAACTTTATCATTTATTTATTTATTAGCAATCACAAATTTTATATAATATTTATTCATTTTTTATAATAATTATTTGTTTCCAAAGGATTATAATATTACTAATTATAATAATATTCACTTGCTTAATAATAATAGATCAAAATTTATCAGACAGGTAGACAGGTAGAGAGGGTTGTGACAATCTAGGGATAGGATTTTCTCGAGAGTTTCAAGAAATTCCAGAAAAGCCTCTTCCAAATAAATTATGATGTTTTAATTACTTATAATAAAGCATTCTAAATTAGTGATGATAAGAATGTTTTTTTTATCATCACCGAGAGAGCTTCTCTCGGTGATGATAAAAAAAACTAATAATTCCCAAAACACCACACACCAGCAATTAAAACATCTAAACCTCTTTCAATCCCATATGAAAACAATAATGGAATGCAGAGGAATAAAGCAGGTTTAGGTCTGTAGCGTCCAGTAAAATCATATAAAGACAGAAGAATATTGACAGACATAGACAGGCAGCAATAATTTATGAGAGAGTCGGATGCAGAGATCTTGCAAATCAGTTAATGGTGGTGTATCTCTTTGAACTGAAACCCAGGCACCAAACAGCCCCTGCCGGTAGGCAAATACGTCTTACGCCGCAGCTCCTCTGCCTGCGCTCTATTCGTAGTATAATGAAGCTCATGTGCAGAGACCGGAACCCTCCTAGCGCCAGGGCCATTAACACTTCTGTTGCTCTGGTTTATAGAATTCGGGACAAAATTAGAAGCATTCTTGTTCTTGGCCTTAAATTTTTCACCCTGCTTCGCAGAAGACGAGCCTGAGCCTTCCTAAGGCGTTTTCTTGGCAGACGCCTTGCTGGATGAAGAATGCTGCTGCTTCGCCGGGATACTGGAAAAAAAAAGGGCCCAGAGCTTCTCTCGGTGATGATAAAAAAAACATTCTTATCATCACTAATTTAAAAATGTTTTAATTATTGTTTTCATATGGGATTGAAAGAGGTTTAGATGGTTTAGTCTTGGAGCTTCATTCTTCTCATAATTTTCCACTAATATATTCCTTGATAGCCCATAATTCTTAAACTATATTTTAATTCCATCAATATTTCTCTTGCCTTTTCTAAATTTCTTGCTATTAGTTGTGGAGTCTGAAAATTCTCTATTTCTTTAAGTTATTAATTTCAATGTTGATATGATTTTCTTTAATTTGGTTGGAAACACCTATATTAGTGCACTCAATGTGATTCATCTTGGCATGGTCACTTTTTTTGTACATTTTGTATTTTTTTTCAAAACCTCTTCTTCCATTTTTTAATCTTGTTTTATTGTATTTTCATGCTTAATTGTCTTGTGCAAGAATATCCTCTCTAATTTCTACATGTTTCTTGCTATCACTTTTGGCCATGGGTGTCTATAATTTAATATTATATTATTCCTTTATCCATCTCATAGTAGTTTGTATGAATACTTTTAGTGGTCACATCCTTTCAAGGAAATCCTTTGGAGATCCCCCTTTCCATTTGAAGTCTTTTAAACACCTAACCCTTGAACTCATGAGATGTACACCCAAGGAATTTTACCATAATTTATAATAAAAATTTCATGGGTTCCTCTATTATCTTTATTTGAGTTTGCTAATATTGGTTATATTTTATAGTATCTTATATATTTCCTAACCAATGTCCTTGTAATAGAACCAATATTAGAAAGAAGGCATTGAGTCATAGACTAAATTTTTGAGCCCATAGTATTTTTTTTTATAAGAATATAGACTAAGCCTCTTATAATTAACTCTCTGGGATAAGAATGTTTTTTTTTTTTATCATGATAAAGAGGTTTAGATGTTTTAATTTCTGGTGTGTGGTGTTTTGTGGAGGTTTAGGAATATATTGGTTGTTCAGACAGTTATACAACTTAGTGTAAAAAGACGCACATGGCAAAGCAGGGTAGAACATAGCTGCCATGGCTATGACCAGTGGTTGTAATTAAAAGATTGGAAGGAACTTTTTTCCTAACTTTTTACAGGTTTGCGTGCTTTTTTTGTTTTATTTAGCAGAGAACTTCGAGTAATTTTTTTTCTATTTTTCTTGATTCATGCAAAAGCATCTGTGAAAATTTTTATGTCCTTTGAAATGTTTTGACGCATTTATGTAAAGTTGTGGACAATGTTCTTGTACATGATCTTGTATCTTATTATGTATGCAATTTCTTTGAAACTTGATCCAATTTTTATCAAGCAAGGCTCACCTTATTTTGAACATTTCTTTCCATGTAAATGTTTTTCTTTAACTTGATTGTTTTGCCTTGTTCTAGCTATTTTACTCTTAGTTAAGTGTAACAATGATTTGTTCCATCATTTAGCCATGAAAAAAATCTAATATTTCTATGCTTATGGAAGTAGAATGTCTCACACTCAAACTGTAACCCAAATATGTGCTTGATTTCCAAGATTTGATTGCAACAGAAGTAGTGTTTGCTATTTGTCATGATTAACAATGGACTTATTGCTGTTTAACTTCATTGCTGCTTGAATCCTGCCAGTAGGCTGATTTGAAAAATTAAACTTGTTTGTGGAAAACTTTGCGTGAACTAAATCCACCCTACTAGGTGTATATGATGTCCCTAAAGTTGATTCTGTTAGCACTTTCAAATGCTTTTCAAGCAAAATTTGTGATATTTGGAAAATGTCTTGCTGTACAAATGTTTTTTGATATAAGAAACTTGATTTGTTCGTGAAAGACATTGGGGAATTGCTGCCCCAGTTAGACTTTTAACTTTTTCAGGTCCGAGGTTTGACTTTACAGCAACTGCTAGTTATTAATCTGTCTGACGATGCCTCCATTCGGTCTATTTCTATCGGCTAATCCGTTGTACAATTTATCGGATATTGTGCAACTGCTAGTTTAATATTAATTGTAAACATTATTATTTACATTTTAAAACAAAAGCAAAGGCATATTGAAAAGAATGGATTTTTTGTGATGTTTCTCTAGGGTTTGGAGACTAAGCAAAGAGAAGATGCAATAAATAGTTTGGTGTGTGAAGCAAGTGCAAGATTGAAGGACCCCATCAAGGGAAGTGTTACAGTGATCCATGAACTACAAAAACGAATAGTTGAATTAGAATCTCAGTTGGAAGCCAAGAAAGAAGAGCTCAAGAATATGCATTCAAAGTATGATAATCTTTTAGTATCCTTGTGCATTGGATCTCCTAATGCTCAAGATGTTTTATATCACATTGATACAACTGGAGATATTGTGTATGAGCAAGTGGATCCATTGTTGTAGGGGCCCATATCAAGTTGAATAGATGGAGGTGGTTTTTTATACTATATACACAATTACAATAATCATGATCACTTTTGTTGACTTCTTACTACACTATGTAGCCCTATATAATCTCCTTCCTTATTATAATTATCAACTTTTTTCAATAAAAGACTACAATAATTGCATGACCTCATCCTTGAATATTTCAAGAATTTTATATTATCTTCAAACTGTAAGTCCACCCTATTTTAAGTTTTAATATATTTGATAAGCATGCGATACATATTTCATAACCATGTATTATTCACGTTTAGATAGGTAGCTTTTGTTATATCTTTGATATATTTTGTTAATAAAATTTACAATTTTGCTACAATCAACAATGCATTATTAGAGGCTATTATAAAGTTAAATTTGGAGTATAAAATTCTAAAAGGATTATTTTAAAAAATTAAACTATTTAATACTATACTCCTATTGTTATTTTTTTGAGATGTTATTATCTATTTTTCTAAGTTGATATTTTGAGAGTTGTGAGAGGATTTTGAGAGAGATGTTTTGGTGGAAAGTGAGAAGGTTTATTTGGGAAATTGCATACTAATTTAAGGGAAATATTAGATAGGAATTGAGTTCGATCAGTTGGAGTATTGCATAAACAAAAATGTTGATTTCTACTCTTTTATGCTTTTATGTTTCAAAAGATTGTGTGACATTGTTTGGCTTCTTTAGAAAATTAAATCATTTTCTTATTAAGGAAAAGTTATTTAAATCTTATGTGAAAGTGAAAGATTGCTTGTTCTACTTTGTGCAAGTATCTATTTTGTTTGAAGTGTTTTTACATATTCCATTTTAAGGAATGGGGGGTTATAGTGGGGATAAATACTATATTGAGGGTATAGCTTATATAACTAATGGTTAACTTGGTTGAGACTTAGAGTTAATTTGATTTACTTAGTAGAAGTGTCTTATTTAATATAGAGGTTATAGGTTATTCTTGGGGTTATGGTTACTCCATGGCATAAGGGAATATCCTATGCATAGGTTGTGCATGGCCAATACAAGTCTAGCTAGAAAGGTGGGTGAATTTTATGACGTCCACTCTAAATCTTGAGTGATGAATATTTTGGCCAAAGTAGTGTAAGTTGCCACTATTAACACTACTAGTTCACTATGATCTAGGTTTACATACTAGGTAGGGGAATATCATATGTGTAGGTTGTATCCACTGTGTGATAGATTTAGGTATGTAGGACACAACAACAAGCTTGAAAAGGTCAATTTTTATTATGAGGTTACCAAAACAATATCTTCATCAAAGGGTAGGGGCATCTATTAGTTTGATAGATGTGTGAGGGACTGTAATTAGTCCAATATTGGGGTAAAAGTGCTTTGATCAATTCTTATCCTTATTAGTAGGCAACCAAGATGTGATGGAGGGCACCTTGACCATTTGTACATCTATTGCCACTAAGCTCTACGAAGCCTTGTTTGTGTATTTGGTATCCATTTCTATGGAAATATTGTAAAAGAGAGATGGTATCATGTTAACATGTACTATGTAATGATTACTTTAGAAAGTTGTAATACTTTGGTATAATACAATGTAAAAGTTTGGAAAGATATTTAGTTCAAATGTGCATGCTATCTTTATAGTTTAGGAAAGAAAATTTTTATTGCTCATAATGATTAGATGCTTAATCTATTACTTTAGTTTAAACTTAGGAAAGTTACTACATAGAAAAATAGGAATGATACAAAGATCCCCTATAGGACCCTCCCCATCCAAGGCTAAATATCCATGATCACTTTCCTGGCATTATATGTCTACAGATGAGTCCAACAATCACAATGGTAACATCACTAACTCTACCAACATAATCACTGAGATCCACCTATCCCTCCTCGGGCTAAATTTTCTCTTCCATCAAAACTCATTCAAGTACCTCAAATCCTACATATGGCTCATATATGATCTCCTCACCATGAATCAACATGTTCAAGATGCTCCACACATCCTCAAGTGTGATGGTGCCCTCGCTGATTCAGAAGTGGAAGGAAGAGGTCTCTGAATTCCATTTCTTGACCACTGTTTTCATCAACGCTAAGTGGCCCCAAATCTCAACTATGTAGGCAACATAGTATAGGTTGACCACATGAAGAAACTCAACCTCCATGGAAGTAAAGCTACTAGTCTAATCTAAGACTAATGGCTACCACTCCTAGGAAAGGAGAGGGACTAAGACAACCAGCTCGAGCATAACACTCATGATGTTAACTTTCTAAATGTTTTTGCAAAAATCTAAGGAAATTTCCTAAAGAAAAAAGTGAGCCTTTTTTACTAAAGCATCACACTTTTTCAAGTAAAATGCATCACCTTTTTAGGAATAAATCATGACTTTTCAAAGGCATCATACTTTCAAGCCTATATATAGCTACTAGATTTTTACAAAGGAATTAGGGCTAACTAGCCCAAGGCATCACACTTTTTCTAAAACTCAGCATAATTATAGAGCCTTAATGCTTTTGAAAAATGTTTCATTTTGGGTTATAGAAGCATCGCAAAAAATGTAATTCCTTTGTTTATGTACGTTCGATCTTACTTTTTTAGCTATCTAGAAATGCATGCAAGAAAAAATTAATGAAGTATATACTAGGGTGTTTGATTTGGATCGCTATTGGAACTTAAAAACTTGATCCATGTGATGTAGGGCTTGAACAACATGTTCCATAATACTAGGGTTTCTATAAAGTCTTGAAGGATAGAATCTCACTAGGCTCTCAAATCTCTCAAAGAAAAGTATGCAAATGAGGTTGAAATTCACCCAAATGAACATATATGTCTAGAAAAACCTAGGGTTTTTCCCTACAACTCATTTTCCTATCCTTGGATATGTATCTTGATTAGTATTGAGGCTTTCTAGCACATGTTTTTTGTCCTTTATTTAGTAGACCTAGTCTTGTCATCATGTTGTGCTCTCAACTTGAAAATTACTTTTTTTTCGATCTCTTGAGGGGGAAGCACACCATCATTACTTCATCTACTAGGGTATATATGGCATTAGGTAAAATCAAGGGAATTTTCAATTCCTTTTAGTAACATTAGGTCTTTCAAATAATGTAGTGCATACATTGCTTCAAAAAGGGGTAAAATCTAGACACCTAGAATTGTCCTAAATATATGACACATATTGATTTTACTAATTAACATTGTTTTCTTCATACTTTTCCTAATTCCTCCATATAATTAAATAATTTCCAATTATTTAGTTAAATTCACTTTATTCTCCTATTATCATCTCTCATCCCTTGATTATCATTTTTAATCGTAACCATTGATCAAAATTCTAAAAATCTATAAAATAAGCCCTCTTAAACGTGAATTTTATTCACAATCTTCATACCATCCTCACTCTCTAGAATTCTTGAGCCATGTCTAAAGATTTTTTAGCCATATTTTGTGAATCACACCTCTCACCATAGCTTTCGCAACTTGGATTATGTCCAAATTGAGCAAACCATGCATACACTTGGAGCATAATCCCCCAATGGGATTGAAGGTTTGCTCATTAAATTAGATTCAATTGATTTAAATTAAGTTTTTAAAGCTTTGGTTTGAATCTTTTAAATGATTCTAAATTAATTTCATTGAGTATGGCCTTGTTTGATCATTATCTTGTAGGATCTTGATATTTTTAGATCTAATTTCTTTTGTTCTATTCTTAATTGATCATTCATACTCACCATATATGGTAGTCTCCAAAAAATTCTATGGACCAACACATTGCATTCTTGACCAATAACAAATTTTCACATGAGCATAAACACTACCATTGTTAACAACAAACCTACTACCTTACTAGCATGCATAATTGATCAATTGATATGTAAGTTTAAACGATGCTTTGAGATTCCAAAGTATTAATCAAAAAATATAAGGGTATTTGTTCTATTCTTATTAAGTGAAAATCCTAAAAGGGTGGCCTATGGAGCCGAATAATGAAAATTTACAAATATACTAGATGACAAAATCAAATAGGATCATTGAATAAGGCTAGTTAGAAGCTATATGGTTATTCTAGAAAGGCACAATCAGAAGGGCACATGCTAGGGACACATCTCCATAATTAGAATAAAAATAATAGAAACATACAAGTATTGCATATAGGATATAAAAAATATAATATATTGGGACTCATTTTGGAAATGCCAAAATTTCTTTAGTCCCAACCCTCTTATTTATTTTAGCCTTATTTTCCCATCAAATATAACAAAAATGAAATTATTCCTAGTGTATTTTCTTTGGTTAATTTTTTCGTAGCTATTTCCTTCATCACACTCATATGCCTATCATGTGTTGGAAGTTGAAAAGGTCTCAAAATTCCTAGGTATTGAGGATTTATGCTCAAAGTTCTAAGGATTGTTCCTATGTAAAAATGTATCTTCCTAGTATTCTTTTCCTCCTAGATCCACCTTTTATTTTTTCCCTATTGAGTTATTATACTTTCCAACGAGGAATACCTTTCATCCATTCCCTACCTTTTCTCCCATTTCTTATCAAGATTTTTTATAGTCATCCTTCCCATCCTCCTTTTTTGTTAGCATCCTTTTTCACTTTTCCATACTAACATTCTTTCCCTCTAAATTTTGACTCCCCAATCCTTATATTAGGTTATGTTTTAGAGCTATATCTTCAACCATCCCTGACTTGAAGTACCTTTTCCTTGGTAACATTGACCCTCGATCCTAGACACTTTTGACTATGAGTCTCATTAGGATCATTAGTTTTGACATCTCCTTATATTCACTCTTTAAGGGATGAATTCCTTATTTAGCTGAATCATTGATTCTCCCACTATTTTATTTATATATCCTCTTTGAGTTGGTGATGTGGGAACACTTTTATTTTCCTACTTTTGGTATGGACAATAATTTACTTTGATAACTACTCCTCAAAAATGGTATTGGTTGTGAGGTACCCCTAACCCTCAGTTCTTGAAAATCTAAAACTCCCACCTTTGCACTTTTCATCCCTACCTACCTTCCTTCATGACTAAGAGACCATTAATGACTATATTTGATGTCACAAATACTCTTAAGGGTTTTTCTCACTTATTAATAGTTTATCTTAGGGATGTAGAGTTTGACACATTTTAAATAGTGGGGGATAGCAATACCATTTCACATTAATGTGCTGGTTTTATTTCTAATGTGAATTATTTTTATGTGACTCCTAGGCCACCATTTTGGAAAATTTTGTGGGACACCAACATGTTCCACATGATGAAGTCTCAACTTGTGAAATAAAATGAGATATTGCATAAAAAGCTAAGGACACTAGTGTCTCATATTCCAAATTCTCAAGACCTAGAATTAGAAGGTATTTTGGGTAGAGATGACGGATTTATAAATTTGAGAGATAATTATAAATATAATTTAAATGACTATTGACAACATGGTGAGAATAACTAGAAAAATATATAAACCTAAAAATTAGGTAAGAAGGAATGATGTGAGGAAGTAGAGTAGAAAATAGATTACTTACATATTGTTGATGTGAATTCACTAGTACATTAATACACTAATCCAAGAGATAATAATAGATTAGAATGTAAATATGAATGATTATATCAAATAGCTTGAACAAAAAATCCAAATAGGAAGAGACTTGTAATATTTTAAAGAAGTTTAGGAAGGACATAGAAATAGATATTGTGTTGATCATGTTCCAAATATACTATAACTTCACCCATGAGACTAATAGCATGAAAACCACATTAGGCCTCAATTGATAAGTTAGAATCAAATGCTCCCTCAATTCAAATAGCCTATGGGAATTGAAAGATATAAATAATTGGAATTCAATGCTATCCTTAGTTATTTGAATGTCATTTCAAATAAAAGAAGAGGAAAAACACTAAAACCTCAAGGAAATAATTTAGTGATAAGAGAAGATATTTTAAGACAATTAATGTGACATATGAGTACAAGCTTGAAGATGATGATGTTATGATGAAGTTTTTAATGCAATTCTTAGAGGCAGGTATAAAAGTACTTAGTATAAGAGCCTTCCAAATTATAATAGCATCTAGAGATGCAATGAGTTCACGAACCCATACGATATCTAGTGTTCTACTCAAACACCATGATAATAAAACCCTTCTTCAAGTTTGAGTCCTCTAAGGAAGATACAAACTCTCAAAGAAATATATGAAAGAAATGTTATTCTTAATTTGATTATAATATTTCTTCACTATCTCATATTTAAGTAGAACCAATTTAATTTGAAGATGCAATAAAACATGAATTCTAGATTAAGGCCATGGATGAGGAGATTGTTTCTATTGAAATAAATGGAACATGGGAGTTAGTAGATACTCCACTAGATAATTATGTTAATTGACTAAAATAGGTCAATAAGATAAAATATAATGTTTATGGATGTATTGTAAGACACAAAGAAATATTGGTAGTGAAAGACTTCTCACAACAACCAGGTATAGATTATAATGAAACTTATACTCCACTAGTAATATTAGATATTATAATAAGTATTTTGTGATTGGTAGCACAAACTAAGTGGTTAATATATAATTTTGATGTTGAATGAAAAATTCTAGATGGTTTCTTAATTGAAGAAGTTTTTGTATAACAACCACCAATATATGAGGTTATAAGATGAAAAACAAAATATTTGTAAGTTAAAAAGGACTATTTTTAGTCTCAAGCAAGCAACAAGACCTTTGTGCAAACGGATTAATCAATAAGTTTAGAAGAATAGATTTACTTGTATTGAAAGTGAACCTATACTTTATACCAAATTCAAAGGCATTCATGACTTACTTATAGTCAATTTATATGTTGATGATATGATTAAAAATAGAAATATTAAGGTACTAATAGAGGAGTTGAAGAATACCATGAAGAGTGAATTTGAAATGAAATATTTGGTCTTCAAGTGGTAATTTCTTGGAATAGAAGTTAAATAGTTGAATAATGAGATTTTTTTCTCACAATATAAAAGTATATAGTTTATTTTCTTAATAAATTTAGAATGAAAACATGTAAACAAATGAACACACCACTAGATGTAAATGTAAAATTGATCAAATATTATGATAATTAAAAGATATATACAACAATATACAAAAGTTTAATTGGTGGTCATATGTATCTTACTACAAATAGACCTGACATCATGTATGATGTTAGCCTAGTACCAAGATATAAGGAAGATATAAGTAATATTCACTAGTTCTACATAGTAAAAAAGTAATACTTAGGTATGCTTGTGATACAAGTAACTTTGATATTTTATATACATCTATAGATAAATTTAGAATGGTCAACATTAAGGTGGAGAATGATAATGTTAATGCTTAATGGAGGATCGCCGACCCACCTGCAGCAAACCGACCTCCTCCACAAGCTGTCCACTGTAGGATCCTTATCATTTCTCTATAAAGCAGCAAACTTTTCTATTACAAGCTGGAATAATGTCGCTGCTTCCCAAAAAGAGATATAAAATTAAAATGGTTTGTTTGAAATTAAAATAATGTTTCATCCGTCGAGAAAAAAAAACACAGGGCATGTCCGAAAGGTACATGATTCATACATGATTTTTGATCATTTTTGATGCATAATCAGTATCGATTTTTTTCCTGCCTATGATGATCACTTAATTTTGGGCATTGGTTTTAAATTGTTTCCATGACCTTTCTAGTAACATACAACTAAAAACCATAGGGGAAATTGAGATTTAACCAAGTTTAGATTAACATATGCATACATAACAATATTAAATCTATAAACAAATAGAGAATAAATAAATGACTTTTAGGCAAACTTATGACAACTTGATGTAGAAAGCAGTATAATCAAAACATATAAGACTTAAAAATAAAGAAAGTTATAAAATTATTTGTATTTATATACCATGGCGTTCAAAATAAGTCACGACGGGCTAAACAAGAGCATGAACTAAACAAGATCCATGAATTCCTAAGAAATTCAAATGCATTACGGTTAAGTTGAAAATTGAAAACAGAAGAAAACCTGTTCCGTCATGTTCTTTTAACAGGATAAATCTTGCTTACTCCAATTACAGCCACCCCAATGACTGTGAGCACCACACCTATTAGAATGCTGGGCAGGAAGTTAAGGAAAAATAGTGGTCAATGTAGTTTTTTTGGTTGCAAATAGGAATAACTGAAATTCATAAAGCTTGATGATTATTATTCGATGATCCAAAAGAATTTATATAGAGGAAGAAGCAAAGAATGGAAGGAGTATAAAGTTAAATAAACAGTTTAACTGCATAACTCAAACATCCGTAATCGAATCTCCATTAACAGTGTAATATAAGGTTATGTCAACATTACCCGAATCTCCATTAACAATGAAGTATAATGTTATGTCAACATTTCCTCTTTATTAGATTGTCCCTACAAATGTATCATCAAAACTTCAAATTTCACTTTGTCAAGTGACTCCTTCTTAAGGTTATATAACAAAACTTATTGAATACAAAACAAATATACATTTTTGACAAGATCTTTCTTTGAAGAAGCAAATTCTGAATCAAGTGGAACTTTACCAAGCTGCCTCATGACTCTCATAAAGGTGTGGCTCTGAGTTGAATTTTTGAGTTCTCCTTTCCTTGAACTCCTGAATCATAGAGTAAATTATTGGACAACTATCCACCAAGTTGTCTCCTTGACCATCGTAAGGGTATAATTCTTGATCACAATCTCATGAACTCTTTGGAAAACCATCCATACTGAGCTCTTCACCAAACACCTTACCAATCTCCAAAAAAATACTTCACAATATATGTATTCTTCAAATCCATCAACAACAATAAGGAAAAGAAAGAAATAAAGTAAATCCAAAAAAGCTTCTCACGCAAAGCATCATCTCAAAGTGAGAAGTTCACTTGAGATGATGGAAATTCCTCCATCCTCTAGTGCCAACAGTCTCCAATATGATTTTGTTACACTTTATTCATTTAATATCTTATACAAGTATTTGGAGGCCTCATCAAGTGTAACAAAGATGGTTGTGAAAGTCCAAGCATAACTATTTGGAGATCCATTAATAAACTCATCTACAAGATACTCAACAATTGTTTTAATTTTTGGAATTTACTTTCCCAAGAACCGGAGGTAACAAGATAGATTATTTGACTAACACATCTTAGAGAAGATATATAAACTACTTGAAATCTTACAATACTCATAAAAGTAGTTTGAGTTGCACCTCTCTTACAAAGTAACTTTCCTCCAAGTTACCAATAATAAGAGATGCATTCAAATGAATTTGCAACTATTTATGATCCTTATATATTACAAATGAATGATTGTCCCACTCTTGACTAGATGATTTGATAGGTCTTCATCTTCTTGACCTCCGAATAACTCTCATTCTTCCATACCCTTACCATCATACCAGCACACAAAGGCACACTTGACATACATGACGTTAAAATTCCCTTTTTATATCTTATATAATGCAATCTCTTCAATAATACTTGACCAAATACAAATTTTCCAAAACACTATGAGGCATAATCAAATTTGAACTCCTTCACTTAAAATTAGAAAAACTTCACCAATTCACCTATGCATCATGTTTGAATATTCACCACTAATATTATTATAAACCCACCACAAAAAACAAAAGAACTTTATACATAATAAAAATTGTGATGGATTTCTCCAAGATCTAAGAAGAAAAGAAACAATATTGCAAATACTCAACTTATTAGATTGATAGAGAGAGCAACCTTAAATAGGAAATAACAAGGAAACCAAGATCCACAAAATTTGGATAGGAGTGGAGTGGTGGCAAAATATCAACTACAAAGATAGGGTGAGACTCCTAACCACCCATGAATGAAGGAAAAGACTCCTTCAACATGGAGTGGTGGTTGATAACCACCCACAAAGATAGCAAGAGGTGTCAAAAGACCATTTCCATGACACCTAAGCAAAAAGACACCTAAGTAGGCTTAAGTAAGCCATGAATAAATCAACACCCCCCCTTAAGCATAGCTTAGGTGGGCATAATATAGATGGATCTTAGCTCCTAAGCCATGTTAGAAGCCCATGGACAAACAACTTTCTCAAAAGGTGGAGAAAAGGAAAAAACCCAGTAGGAACAAAAATCCTCTCCAAAAGAGATAAGAGACACAAAAAAGTAGAAGTGAAAAAAGAAAAAAGATAGGAGGACTCAAGACCCCCCAATAACTACTTATATCACAAAAGTACAAGAGATATTCCCCCCATATGAGAGACAGAGAGAGACTAGAGAGCCCCCCATAAGATGATGGATCCTACAGTCCTGAATGATGCTTGATGATGAATGCTAAAAGTGATCTGAAAAAGTTGAACAACATGTCTTCCTTGTGGAAGAAGGAAAATTGCAAAAAGGTGCATAATATCTTCCCAAGTGAGAAGAACACAAGTCTTTGAATGTTGCACATAATTCAAAGACTGCAATGAAATCTCTCAAAGTTGTAGTGAGACCAAAAAATCAAAAGATAGAGGAACACCATCCTCCAAGGTGATAATAACATGTCTATCATCAAAACTCTTTACCAACTCAGTAAAATGGAACTCACTAAACAAGTCTAATATGCCTTCCATGTAGTCATCCCAAACAACTATATTAGTAACACATATGTGTTGATCCTATTCCCCTGAATCACATGAGAAACCAAAGATGATGGAACACTTAAATTTGTTGAAGTAGGAGATGAAGAAGAGATAATATCAGTGGGTGTGGGAATCAATGAGGAGGATACAACTCCAAGGTTTAAACAACCAAACTGAGTCTCCTTGTGAAGACTAAAGACCATATCAGTGTCATCTATACTCATGCCATTATCAAAGTTGGAAGAACCAAAGCAAGAAAAAGAATACACTCTAGAATCATGATCAACATGTCCTATAGCAATGCTGGCCTTACTTTACAAATCTCGGATAATCACTAAAGTGGGTGTGAACTTAACATTTTCCCTGAGCCAATATGTGTGATTTGATAAATGGAAATGAGATTGGTGGATATAGATGGAACATAAAGTACATCATGAAATGTCCCTTCACCAAAATCAATGGATCCTTTTCCATAAGCTATCATATACACGTTATTCGCCATAAGAATTGGAGGGAATGAACATGGCTCAAATCTAGAAAATAGCTACTTAGAGGTAACCATTTGGTGTGAAGCCCCTGAATCAAGAAGCCACTTATGTGAAGTATGATGTGTTGAAGCAAGAAGTGCCATACCTTTACCTTTCTCTAATTTATTTGATGATGTAGATGCTACATTAGAAGAGCCACTTGCCTTAAGTTTGGACAATTCAAGTTGAGTTTGTTTAAGTAGATTCTTTAACTCATCTTGATCCTTTTGAAACAATTGCTTTCTTCATGTCTAAGCTTTTTACAATAAGTACAAGTAGGCTTTTCCTTAAAAAAATTCACTTTTGGGGAGGAAAAAGGATTCTCTGAATTGATGTCTTTAACATGATCCTTAGGTTGTTTGACATAGATGGAGAAACCTTTTGTTCATTTTCAACCTTTTGTTCATTTGCAATAAGAGCCTTTGGCTGAGATGTCTTCATTGTATCCATTTGAATTAACTTTGACTGTTCTCGCATGAGTGATGTGGCAAAGTCATCACAAGAGGGCATTGTGAAATTGGAATCTATAGCATCTTTAGTAGCATAAAATGTAGAAACAAAGATAGAATAATCAAGACCAAGCTTGACAAGTAAAGAAAGAATCAACTGTTCATCTTTCTTCTCAATACCACATTACTTTAACTGAAGCCTTAAAGACTTAAGTTTTCTGAAGAGGTCTTGGATACTGTCAAAATCAGAAGGATTAAGACATATTAGCTCATTCTCTAACTAATAACTCCTAAATGCTTACCAAACAGGAGCTCAAGACGGGCCCAAACGTCCTGTGGAGTGTTACAAGATTGAATGTGAAACAAGAGATCAGGAGAGATAGACATGCAAAGAGTACCAAAAGACTCATCACATCTGTTGAACCATTTCCTCTTTTCTGCAGCAGCACCTGGTTCAGGCTCTGTACCCATGGTGACACGATACAACCCCAACTTCTTCAGAGTGATCTCCATCTGAATTTTCCACTCGAGAAATTTTGAGGGAGTGAGAAGAGTTACATGACTTTTATCCATGATTCTAGAAAAAATACAAACTTGAGAGAAGAAAATACAGTAATAATGCCTTCAAGGAAAAAAAAATTAGAAAATAGAGAGAAGAGGTGAATCGCAGCCCAAATCAAGAGAGAAATTGCAATTAACAGAGATTGCAATGTGCAATTCTCTTATCACAGATCTGATATGCCTATATGAAAACGAATCTAAATGGTCTTTGTCCTCCGCCAAAAACGCCCCTAAATGCCGCCTCTACCCACCTTCAATCACTACCAATGTTTGCACACGGAATGCTTGCACAGCGCTTACGGGTTCAATCACCCTTTCACTGAGCAACAGAGACTTTAAACTCCGAGAAACATAGTTTTTAACTGCACAAACAAAGGCGTGTCTTTGCTGCATACAGAGTGCCCTGCGGATGCATTTCTTCTGCGAGAAAGGACGCGGTTCTGCCCCAAATCCATTGGATCTTTCCGCATAAAGCCATGACCAATGCCTACCTCAAACCACCAAGGTTTCTTCTCTCGACCTTGAAGATGGCGTGAGGGGATGACCTCAGTCCTGCGCTGCAGAAGTGAGAGGCGCCCTCAAATATAACGTGACAGCCCCTCTTGAAGATTGCAAACGCCTTCAAATTGACGCGTCCTCACAAACAAACAAAATCACGCCATCCTTGTTGTATCCAACAATGATTCATGTGGAAGGAAAGGATGAATCAGGAAAGGATGAGTGTGGGGCCGCATGTGCCGCTGTGTGGACTGCGTGGCAGACCGAGCTCCCACGGGAAACCCTTGCTGCCAACATGGGATGACCGCGTCTAAGCCCTGCACAAGGGTGTGAGCCAAGGCACAAGGGAGGGTGAGCGTGGAGGTGTCATCGCTGGTGGGCGCACGGGATGAAGGGTGCAAGGGCGCCGCCAGGTGTGAGGGGCCGCCTTCCCAACGCCAATCCGAGCCGGGGCGGGCTTTGCAGACGGGGGTCGGCCTGCCAAGTTGGGCCGAGCAGACCAGGGGGTGTCGACGTCGCCTCCTTCTCACCACAGCAAAACCTCCATTCGGCCCTTTCTGCCTGTGCGTGATGTTCAAAAATTGAGATTGTCTTCCTTCCGCTCTAATACCATGATGGATTTTTCCAAAATCTAAGAAGACAAGAAACGATATTGCAAATACTCAGCTGATTAGATTGATAGAGAGAAACCTAACAAAGAAACCAAGATCCACAGAATGTGGATAGGAGTGGAGTGGTGGCAAAACATCAACCACAAAGATAGGGTGAGACTCCTAATCAATCATGAATGTAGGGAAAGACTCCTTCAACATAGACTAGTGGCGGATAACCAAGATAGTGAGACTAATGGCGGATAACCAAGATAGTGAGAAGTGTGAAAGACCATTTCCTTGACACCTAAGTGAAAAGACACCTAAGTAGGCCTAATTAAAGCATGACTACACTAACATACTGAAAATACCCAAGTCGTTTTCGTCCCTTTTCTAAAAGTGCAAATTATATCAGCACAAGACAAAAGCTTTGAACGTACAACTTTTGAGTAAGTGAGAGTCCATTTATGGATATGCAGGACGAAGGCTTTGGGATTTTCTACTTCGTCATCAAAATATGAGAAATTTATCTTTGCAGTGAACGTTCGTAGCAAGCTTGAGCCCCAGTTGCCTCCCACTTTTTAAGGCAATGCTTTTACTGATGCTTGTGCAGCAACTGCGATGGCGAAAGATCTGGTGTAGAAGCCGCTTTGTTACGGTGCACGACTTTTCAAGCGGCCCAAGATATCGATCACAAATCCACGCCTTTCCCTGATTGCTCTACCAGGTCCCTTAACGTTTCAGAATTATTACGCCTCCTTCACATATTGTTCTAAGATTTCAATGCACAGGTACACTTGAAAGCATGCAATTTCAATAGAAAACCCATGACATGTCTGTATTCATGGACTCTATGATAAGAATCAATTTTCGACAGCAAACAAAAATAAATTTCATATCAATGTCTTCAGGCATCGAATATTCGCAAACCTTATGCACTTGAATTAGAATATGGCACTCTTAAGTTCTATTGTATTTTCTCTTGCCCTGATTGGCGATTCGATCAGTGAAAAAGATCCGATTCTCGTATTCTCAATGCAGAGGGGCGAACTGAATGCAATGACTATCTATAGACGAGAGAGGCGGACTGAATGAATCGTCTAATCCCAAATATCAACAGGTTTCCTGCTCCATTAAGCTATATGGGATGGGATATGGATGGGAATTCCTCTAGGAGATAGTAGAGAACTGGAGTTCCCCGTTGACTGTAAAGGCCTATAGTTACTAACAATTTCAAGAGGAATATTTCATTCTTTAAATCTTCCATATTTCACATCGGTACCCTTAACCGTTCAACTCCACAGGAATAGGATGATCAAATGCTCTGATACCAAATGCAGTTCATAAAGTATGATGATTATTCGATGATCCCAATGAATTTTTACCAGGAAGAAGCAGTTGGAAAGAGTATGCAGTTGAATAAAGAGTTTAACTGCATAACTCAAACACCCGTAACTGAACCCCCATTAACCATTAACAATGCAATATAACGTTATGCCAACAATAACATCTTTGCTGCTTATATCTAAAATGAAAATGGTATTTCATCTATAAAACATGGAATATCTATGGCCTTTCTAGCAACAGAGTTGAGACAATGGTGGAAATTGAGATTTTATCAAGGTTAGATCAACCTATGTATGCATAACGATAGTATGTCTATACACATATAGGAGAGAGACGTCAAATTTAAGCCAACTTCTGGTACCTTGCAATAGAAATAAGACAAAGAAAAGGAGCAGGCATTCCAGGGAGAAATTCAAATTGAGAGTCAGAAATGCCTGAACAAGAGCATGAACTAGTGAATAAAAGGCATTGCACAACAATTGAAGATTTAAAACATTTATATAACTTATTAAAAAATATATATGATTTATTAGTATTAGGCATTGCAACATATAAGACCACCCGACCCATATGAAAGCTGCTAACTAGAGGGAGACAGATACATCTAAATATCGAAATATTTAGATTACTCTACCTTCCTCAGAACTGATGCGTAACATCTAAATATCTATGTTTTAAAATTTTATACCCTCCCCATACACCTGCAGGGCTTTTCTCGGGTGTACTATTTAAAAAAAAAAAACTATTTCATTGCCTCCATCCTTATTAATCTTTGAAAACATCACAAAACGGTAGATCAACATTCACTGAAGTAAAGCTCTTTGATATTATTTAAGATTGGACAGGTCCAATAATAAATACCTCTTCCTTTTGATGAGAATGCAAATGTTTCCTTCAAAGAAGTTGTATTCACTTCCTGCAACTGGATGAAGTGGCTCTTTGTACTTTCCATCGTATGTTCCGTAACAGTAATATGCCGGATTATATCTCACATCCACTGGAGTAGACCCCACGTTTATCTGCTTATCTCCAGATAGAACAGTACAAGAAATACAGGCAGCTTATGAAATGCATAGACTGTCTACAAAGCGTATGATCTGAAAAAGAAAAGAAAGAAACACTACAATCAGTCATATATCGTGTGTTTCAAACAGGTCACAAATGAATGAAAGCTTTGACATACTTAGAAGGAATACGATCTTGCCTATAAGAGACATTCTTAAAAAACAGGGTAAAGATCCCGATTATTATTTTGAAGAAAGAAAATATAGCCTTGAAGAAATTAGCAAAAACCATTGCTCTAGTCGATGAACATAAATTCAGTTGCAAAATTAAAAGACTAAGATATGGTATCTATTGAACAAGTAACAAACCCCCATGTCTGCTTCCATTGCCAGGGTACTCGCAACTGCGATGGCTTGCGATTGCTTCTGCTGCTCCTTCGCAATGCTATTGCATTATTACCAGCGCTGCCGAAAACGTAAGTATCACAAGCTGTAAGAAAGAGGAGATTTCATAGAGATGAAATGAATACAATTGAATGTTTTCAAGCATTCTGTTCTATTTAAAAATATGTAACCGGCCACCTTTCTTCAGGCGCAAAGTTCGGCGCACTCGTAAGCATTCACGGTCCACGTACTCTCTATTGACTAAAGTGCAGTGCATTTAGCTGCTTTTTCTTCCCGCGTAGTTTCTGCTGCTCAATTAGCGGCTCTTTTTGTCGCGTTCTCCGCCCACATATTTTCCGTACATGTAATCGAAAGCGCCTTAGACCAACTTTGAACTTTGAACTTTGAACTATGAAAGAGGAGCTAACTAGAAGAAAGAACACATGGATGAAACTTAATATCAAGTGGATGAAGAAATGGGATATTGTGATGCATGAGTGTCCAAACACAAATGGAGAAATAAAAAATTACGTGAGGGAAAAATTTAAATATGGTATATGGACGAAATTCTTGCTGGAGGGGATCTCACCCGCATCAGGGCTTAAATTTGATGGTAGTATGACCATATTAAGAGATTTTTGCTGTAAAATACAATCAAAATTTTAAGAAGATTGTATCAGATGAAAGGAGATATTTTGGATAGATTGTCAAAATTTATATAGAATTATAATGATATATATATAATTTTACTTACACTAAGGTATATCATAATGTTTTAAGGGCACCTTTGAATAGATAACCATCATTAAAAAATTTGTTGACAGGCAAGGTCGACCATCAAATTTAAGCCCTGCCCACATGGAACTTGTCCCACCCTAGCTTGCTCCAGAATCCCAGATATCCGAGATACGGACTGGTGGAACGTTGGACTGACTCGTGGGGACACCCTTGTTGTATATAAAAAAAATACTTTCCTAATCCATCTCAATAATTGAAAGTATTTTTTTCACATATTGATTGTAAGCACTAAGGGAGAGGGAGAGGGCCCCATGGATAGATAGATATCAACCAAAACAAAATGAAAAAAAATAGATAGATGTCAACCAAAGTTTTAATTTGAACTTTCCAACAGTAAAATTTTCATGAAAATTACGTATATAACAATAAAAACTAAACTGGCAGATAACGTTTTACTTGAAATCTCCCTTTTCAAATAACATGATCTTCAATTCAAAAATGTCAGACGCCAGTGTGAAGCGATCCCTCCGCCTCGTTCTTTGTAAACCGCCTACCATTTCGCATTGTCGGCCAGTATGTAGTCAAAATCATCTTTCTGCAGCCATCGCATTATATGACATTCTCCGCCCACGTACTGTTTCTGTTGCCTGAAAATCGCGCCGAATCCTGCGGCCGGATGTTTGTATTATTTTATTCCGGTGTTTTCCTACCATTGAGACTTGGACTTGTTTTCACATCGATTCAGCCCTACCGCAGTCAAAGGAACCAAAGTTGTAGTTTTGGAATAGCAATAATAGCCCATACCCATGGAGATAGGAGTTTCTCACGTTCAATTTTTTAAATCTTAATTATTTTTCCAATTTCAATTGAAATCATATTCAAGAATGATTAAGCTCTTATTTTAAGTTAAAGTTTCAAAACTATGGTTAGTAACTTGATTTAAAGTCTCTTTTGTACATTTCAATTTTATAGGGTGTGTCATTTAAAAGTGTCACCTAACATATTTAGAAAAAAGTACTTATATGTGTTCATAAAAGTATATGTGTTCATATCTTTATTTGATTTTTCATTAATTTTATGTGATTAAAGATACGAATACAACACATCCATTATTTAAGCCTTTTCTATTAATCGAATTTTGGGACTCATTTTGATGTGATGTTTCTTTATGGTCTAGAGGTTAAGAAATGAGAAGATGTGGTAAATAGGTTGATGTGTTCAATAAGTGCAAGAGTGAAGAACCCCATTTAGGGAAGTTCTTGTCTAGTCCATGAACTACAAAAGCAAGAAAAAGTTAGCTAAAAACTTAGTTGGAAACCAAGCAAGAAGGTCTCATGAATATGTGTTCTTAGTATGATAACTTTTATTCCTCCTATGCACTAGATCTCCTAGTGTTTGGGATGTTGCATATTACATTGATACAACTAAAGATATGATTATGATGATGTCTATCCACTATTGTTGTGGGACGAATGTGGAATGTATAGATTTATGAGGTTGAGATGAGTAAGTTATATTTTAATTCCATATGCACATCATCAATAATCATGTGCCTTCATCCTTGACTATTTGAAGGTATTCTATTATAGATTCTAAAAATTGTAATTCACTTCTACAATATTAATATATTTAGGAGGTCCATATCACATATATTTAATAAATATATATTGTTCGTATATAGATACAACTTTCTATTATATCTTGGATATATTATGCAAATATCATTGGCACAATTAATGTAGCCAACCAATAATGTGCCTTTAGAGGTTTCCTAAAGAAAAGTTAGATCTATAAGTATTATGAGGGCTACTTTTAAAGTCAAATAATTTAATAGCCAAAGTATTTTTTCTCAAAAAAATATTTAATCATTAATTAGCTTTTATGCACTATCTTATGTTGTCATTTTTTACTCATTATTTCATTTTTCAACTATTTCAGAGTTTAAATTAGAGTGTGCTAGTGTGAATGGGGTTATTTCCCTAACTAAATCTCTTCTAGATACTATTCACACATAGGTTGATAAGTTTATAGGGTAATTTTGGCGTGTGCTTATGGTACTCATATCACATCTCAAATGATATGATTATGACACTTTTCATAAAAATAATTTGTCTTAACTCTCACCTTACCTTTATAAATAAGTCTCCTCTTATGCATTACATATATTTTAGCATTATTACTAGTATATTATTCTCTATTGATTATCTTATTTGTGGAAGATTACTTTGTGTTAAAGATAGATCTATACTCTAGGAATCATTTGTGTAATTCAACATGGTATGAGGGATTTTGAGATCAATTCTTACTAGTATTTTTAAGAGATCTAAGATGTAAATCTTAGTTGATATTGAAATTTTATGTATGCTATTCTCTTCCATCAGTTGATGACCTAGATAATCATAAAAACTTGATAATAATTCCATTCTCTTTGGGTTTCTATGTATTTTATGTGTTGCACCTAGGAGATCTATGAATGTGTGCATCACATGGGTTAGCATTCTTGTGGCCACTTAATGTGTTGTATGTAACATTGTGATAAATATTTAATGTGGGGTTGTAACTTTGAAAAATATTTAATATTGGCAAAAATTATTACCAAAAAGTAAATGTGGGGGTTAATGGTTTTGTAAGCTCATGGTATTAGTCAAATTATTTTATGTAATACCACTTGGTGATTTTCTATGAGCTTATTTCTATAAAATAAAAAACATATTTAAATAGTTTTCTCAATTTGATTGGTTGGCTAATTAGTTATTTCATCTAAGGGGTTGAGAGAATGACATTTGTGAGGTTTGAAGCATGTCATGAGATGTGTGGTTACATGCATGTTCACATGGAGTGCTTGTAGAGGTCTTGATGTTTCAAGGTATGTATTGAGAACTTTGAATACATACTAAAATATTGGAAAATTTAGGTTTTTAGTTGCAAGATGAGTCATGGAAGATGGACCTATTTCTATAATTTCATTCAAGAAATGAGATCCACACAATGATATGACTATCAACCAAAGGGTGAGTCAAATCAAAGTGTGAATCTGCAAATTTCCCTTTTATGCAAAGATGGGGTCCTTGATTAAAAAACACTTTGGGGAGAAAGATTAAAAATAGAAAATAAACTCCGAAATTACATCTATAAAGTGCATCTAAAAGATTAACCTCAATTCTGATGGAACTAGAAAATAAAATAAAGATTTGAGAATGGGAAAATGATATGTACCAGTCAACAAAAGTGCTTTTTCAAAGCTTCCTAGGGACTCATTCGCTCCATGATGAATGGGTCCTATATAGGGCTCTATAAAAATGGTTTATGGGCTCTCTTTTGTTGTATTTGCATTCACAAATCCTCAATTTTCATAGTCAAACAACTATGAAATTGCAAGAATGACGACAAAAAATGCAACTTCGACAACTTTGCAATTTTTCTCTTCCAGAGATTTTCCACCTAAAATATACAAACAAAAATAAAGAGGGAAAAATGTTTTATTGTTGGTGAATGGGGGTTTTCCTTGGTCAAACCCTGTTTTTGTAATTAAACCTTGTAATGTAATGAAATAGCATGAAGGAATGATGAATGAGAAAATGCAATGTCACAACTCACCAAACCCATGTATGAACCTTGGAATGTGGATCTACAACTTGTATGAAATGGCTTCAATGGATGTGGATCTTGATCTTGAAAAGTGATTTGAAAAAATGTCATTCAATGCTTGAATGGATCTTGAACACTACATCAACATATTAGCTCAAATAACATGCTTGATGCAAGAAGACTTTGACATGATAATGGATCTTGATTGTTGTAATAATTCTTCTACAAATCTTCCCTTGAATTCCTTGAAATGTTGTTGAAATTCTACTGAAAGTGCTCTTGAGATAACTCAAGAATTTGCTAGGATGCTTGAAAATCTCTTAGATGAAACTTAGTGAAATGGCCTTATATTTATACATATATTTTAACATTAATTACCAAATTCAAATAACATAAGACAACATGTGAATATACATTTGAAATCACTAAAATATTGTCAATAACATAATTTAAATTAGGGTACTATGTCTAAGTGAGGACCCTTGGGAGAATGGGTCCTAGGCCACTTACATAGGACACACATTGGTCAATGATAAATGTTATGTTATGGAATTAATGAATGTCAGGTTTTCCTCTTCGGAAATTGTAGTTAATTAGGTTGGGATTTGAACTAAAGGGGCCAATTAAAGCATAATTAACCTCATTTAATTAATAAATCCCTAGATAAGTGTGAAAGTGTAAAGGTATAGGTTAAACCACCACAAACAAGGCACAATTAAGTCCATTTTATTTAAAAGGGCCCTAAACTTAATGTGAATATGTAAAATAAATATTACAACACTAAATTAAAGCACATTTTAGTTTATTTTATTAAATATTATTTCCCAAATTGAGTGTGAAAAAGGGATACTTTTTTCTACACTACATTTAGCCCCCACTTTAGTGAGAGTATGACCCTATATCAAACTCACACTAATTTAGAAATTCAAGAAACATATTATGTAGCAATGAAAAAGATAAGTTCAATCATACAACATCAAATTCTACAACAGAAGGGAGGCGGATCAAGCTTCAACTATTTGTCCAACTCAATGTGGATCAAGTCTAGGGTGTTTGTCCAATTGGTTCACAAAAAACACTCGATCTCCACTATGTAAAGAAGACATATGCTCACATGGGCTAATGGAACCTTAGGCTATCCACTAGGTGAGCCCCTAGTAGGTTGCAAATGAAAGAATATTATTAGGATCCCACATCATATCAAATCTATCCTCATAACAACTTCAATAAGGCACAACAATATGAAACTTCGAGCTTCACAAGGCCTAACATGCACTCATAAACATGGGAAATCTTCTAGAAATCAAGGTGTGTTATGCTTGGGGCCCTTCAATTTAGGGGTTCTAGCTTCATAAGGTTAACAAGTTATATTATGCTAAACACATGCACATTATATATATATAGGTTTTTTCAAGGGGACTTCACTTAGTACATGTAAGGTCTCTTCTTAGGGATCATCATGCCTAATTTCTCCAAGAGAGGACAAGTGTAGTATAAGAGAATCACAACTTATGGAATGCAACACATAGCATCACCACTAAGAGGAAAGTCACACACTAAGAAATATCACAATCTCGGTGGACACCAAACCCAATGACACCACCAAGAAAAGGAAACATCACAAGAAGAAATGAAATTACATAGTAAAACATGAGTGTTGATGTATGCACCACTGTAAAGCAATTTCTAACACCTTTGTTGTGAGCAATCAACTTTAAAGTAGCAAATATTCATTGCTAACCATAAGGAAAACATGAGAGCTTATTCAAAAGTCTTATGCAAAGTTATATGTTCCCAAATGAAACTACATCATGTAAGGGGAAGGGGCTGCCCCAAAAAATATGTAAGGGATTTGGGGATTTAGGGTCATTATATCTTTACTAGAATGTTGATTATAGAGCTCAGAAATGTCATCATTCCCCAAATACTCATAGAACAGGAAGAATGAAGCATAGTGAGTGAAAAATAAAAGAAAAAGCTTTCGGGTCAACATGGAAGAGACCTAAATGTCTTGATGCCTTGCATCATCCCATACAAGAAAACATAAGACACGCAAAAATGTAAAAGTTTAGGATAAAGAGAAGATTGTAGATACATATAGAGGAATGCATATTAAGAGAGAGGGATACATCAAACAATTTTATTTTGGCCAAATACATACCCAGTACAAGGTTCTTTCATGCGGGATCATGATGGGCCAAAAAGTGGTGATATGATGGGTATGTGGCTAACAACTTTTTTTTTACCCAAAATTGATGAAATGAAAAGGGTTTTTAAAGGAGATTTTCAACTTTTCACAATTATAAATTATGCTTTAATTTGAATTTAATAAATAATTATTATACATTTTCTATTTGAATTACGACTTTAAAAGTATTGATTGATAGACTAATTGGAGAAAATCTATAGCTTTTAAATGGTATCACATTTTTTGAATCCAAAATATGCATCACATTCTATGCTTCACATACTATAGGATTATAAATAATAATAAAAAATTCATGAAGTTTTGACCAAGTTAAGGTGGTCAAACATTCGAGTTTTTTATATTTTTTAAAAGTTGTAATAAAAAAATCATAATTAATTATTTAGTTGGAAAAAAATTAAAAAAAAATGCATCACATTGGGACATGAGTCCTCTAATTGTCTAAAAGTCTTATTGTGGTTAGGGTGGTCAGACATACACCTACTTCATTTTTCCCTAAAATTTAAGTACTACTACATTGAAATTTCAAATTTTCACCAAATAGAATTTAAAAAAAACCTAGTAATTTAGAAACTACATTCAATTTTCTATAGATTCTATTCTTACATATTTTTCAAATAATATAGATAACTTATTCAAATTTTTATGTCAAATTGTCTAACTTTGATTTTTTTCAATTTTTTGTCACTTAAGGGTTTGTTTTTTCCATGATGATCCGACACATACCCTACGAGGGATCACATTATGCACATGTAATCACAAAAAGATCATGAGAAAGAAAACAAAGCAAGATACTAGTAAGGCACATGCGATTCAATCTATAGTAGGTTGTTCACATCCTAATTTTGTTCAATATATATGCAAGGTAGACAACTAGACAAAGGGGAAACAACAAGTGTCAAACTAGGAAAAACACCACGTTCAACATTTTTATTAGTAGAGTGAACATTTAAACACATAGAAGAGGAAAAAAAGTATATTTAGCTTATTATGCACTTCCTCGTCAATCTTAGCAATTTCGATGTCATCATCTAGATTAATCACAATGGGAGGTCTAATGAAAATATCCATAGAAGTTTTTAATTTTCATCCTATGGTGAGGGAGGACTGACATCATGCCTTGCTACATAAAATTTTGGATTTTGATTTTCTATGTTGTTCTTTTGCTTGCAATAAATGAGCAATAGCATGACATCTATGCCTACACTCTCTAGCATTTCAATTTCTTTTCATGTAGTTTTCAAGTTGTGTTTGTGTAGAAGTGATTTTATCAACCATAAGTTTTGTTTCTTCTCTTAAGGGAGGAACGAAAGGAACTATGGCAATGGAGAAAGTATCCCTTCTACTTTTCCTTGCTTATTTGGGCCCTCCTTCTAAACTAGGCTCAATAGTGCCTTGATTTAGTGTTGTAATGTGTTTGACACATTCACATTAGGTCTTAGACCCTTATGAACTAATGAGCATGAATGGTACCTTGTTAAAGTGTTGTGAAATGTTGTAACACACTTTCACACTTTTCTGAGATTTTATTAACTAACTACACCTAATAAATCTATTTTGAACCTTGATCATGCCTTATCTAAAGTGTTGTAAAGTGTTGTAACAAATTTTCATAATTTTCTAGGGTTTTCATTAATAATTGGGCTTATTTATGCTTTAATTGGCCTTATTTTTTATCCTCACGCCTCATTTAATGCATCTTTTTGAGGATAATCTTGACACAAATCAACATCCAATCATAATTTAGGTGTTTTCAGGTTGTGTGGCTAAGATTCGGTGGTATGGGACTCATTCACCACCCTGGGCAAATGAGTCCCACCTAGTTTTTTGGGTCTCGAACCTAGTTTCACACCTTTCTAAGCATTTTAAAAAATGGTCCTTAATACTCATGGCTATATCATGTACTATACAACTTTTGAAAATTTATTTTTCTTAGTCTTTTGACTCTTCATCTCATCCGAGTTTGGAGTCCTTGCCCTCATTTTAACCTTTTTTGTGGGATTATTCAAGTTCCTAACTTATTTTCATGGATTCTTTAAGTTTTATAACCCAAGTCGCTATCGCCTAATGTACTTTAACCTTGTCGTGAGGTTCATAAGTTTTATAACCACCCGATAGTTCAACTTGGTCTTCCTCTCAGCATCAAGTGTGTTGGTATAATAGTATATCCTGTGTTGTCATGGAGTAAGGAGTTTTCATAACTTCATAACCTCTAATTCCAGTTCTAAATTTTTGATATTCTGTGATAGGGCAACATATTGTTCATTCGATGTGTTTTGAGGCACTGACTATTCCTTTAAACATGTGTATGGGATAACCTGGAGATGTCTTATCAAGGGGTATGTGTAGGATCATCATGGGAAAAATAGGCCCTTAAGTGGCAAAAAATTCAGAAAAAATCAGAGTTAGGCAACTTGATGTAAAAATTTGAATAAGTTATCTATATTATTTCAAAAATATGTAAGAATAGAATTTGTAGCAAATTGAATATAGTTTCTAAACTACTAGGTTTATTTAAAAAAAAAATCTATTTGGTAAAAATTTGAAATTTCAATGCAATAGTACTTAAATTTCAAGGAAAAAATAAGAAGTAGGTGTCTATCTAACCACCCTAACCACAATAAAATGATAATTATTTTTTATAATATTTTAGACATAAGTAGAGGAGTCGTGTCTGGATGTGATTCATATTCTTTTGTAACTTTTTTCCAAGTAAATATATTAATTATGAATTTTTTATTACAACTTTTAAAAAGTATAAAAAAGTTGTATGTCTGGCCACCTTAACTTGGTCAAAACTTTATGAAATTCAATTTTTATTTTTTATTCCTATAGTATGTGTAGCATAAAATGTGACACGTGTTTTGAATTCAAAAA
>VDFB02143266.1:0-26078 GCA_007258455.2 Sequoia sempervirens | reverse complement strand
ATTTCACGTTATTAGTCATTGTATGCTCAAGTGGATGTAAAAATTCCTGATTCACATCTACAAAAGATGTTTATCTAAAACTTACACACAAACCTTTAGGATAAGTTAAATATGATGAAATTCCCTTTGTTCATGCACTTATGCACAACCTTGTGTGAATATCATAACTCGGTTTCAAGTCATGATTCAAAATCCACTTCTAACCGAATTGAGAAACCTGAGCAAAACAATCAAAACAACACACAAAAATTTTGCAAACCAAATAGAGGCTTTTTACAGTTCATTCCACCTCCTCAACCACAACCAAACCCACCTGTTCCAAGTCAAGTGACAACTATTAAAGTAGTAGTTCCTTATACCTATGGGGATCCGAAGAGACAATTTACTCCCTTACCTAATACCCTCCATAATATAATGAACCATTTAATCCAGCAACAAATGATCACCTTGCCTACCGTCAAATTGCTTGATACCACCCACATTTAAACCTAATTCTTATTGCCATTTTTATCACCAAAATGGCCATGACATCAAACAATGTAAGCATCTCAAATACTTAGTTCAAGACCTCATTAATTCAGGTCATTTGTCCATTTCAAGTGTTAATGATCAAGGTAATAAGTGCATTGTACCCCCTAACCAAAATTTACAAATATTTACCAATCCCATGCCTAAACACAATGTTTCATTTGTCAAGGCTAGTGAACCTTCAAACAATAATGTAATGAATGTTGCTACAAATAGTGAACAACATGATATAACTCCAAATGTTACCCAAGTTAATCCTATGGATGAACTTGTGGGTGCGATAGATGTTATCCCTTGTAAGGGCCCAACCAACATAAAATCTTGATATCACTTTTTCTTCTAAAGATATATTTCAAAAACTTCATGATGATCCTCTTTACATAGCTGGAATAATCTATGATAATCCCACCAATGGGATATTAATAGATCCCGCATGTGGTGAAAATATGATCACAAAAGAATTTCTAGTATTACATGATCTATTTCAAGATGATTATAACAAACCAACTACATGGATTAAAAAAAATATTGATTTTGTGTGCCCTATGATCGGATCGATCATACTCCCCTTACAAATAGGACCCAAAACTTTGGATGTAACATTTTCTATTATTCCACAATCAGATCAATTTCATTTGTTGCTAGGTCACCCTTGGCTTTGCTCAATGAAAGTGGTCCCTTTAGTTGTTCACAAATGTTTTAAATTTCCACATGGCAATGAAATATTTACCATACACCATAGTGGATTTCATCCATTATCATCTAAAGATAATTTTTCTTTAGAATCCTTTTGGCCCACACCTATGGAACCCATCACCCCTAGTAAAGATTTATTTTTCATAACCTATCAAAAATTCAAAGCCAAATAGATAATTGAGTTGTCTCTTTGTAACATGTCCCCATCCACTTCCACTCCCCATATTATAGATGAAATCATGCATCAACCTGAGTCTGACATCGAACAAACTATACAACCTCATGAAAAACCACCCTTAGACATTTCCCCATCATCATTCAAACAACCAGGAGAAAATGAAATCAATCCTATCATACCTCCCCGCATTATACAAGTGTATAAAGCTAAAGAGAAAGTGATTGACCCATCTTCTTCGATTTCTTCCACTCTTCCCCCTCCGGAATAAAATGAACCTATGATGGATCAACCTGATCTTACACCTCAAGAAATTGAAAACAAAATAAAATGAAACTATAGTGGTAGTGAGCGTAGGCATTGAAATCGTCTCCTTGCTCATCAGTCCCAAATAGAAGAAAAGAAATCTCCACCTTTGATCGAAGCGATAGATGACCACCATATTTCCCTTGACCCACCACAAGATAATACAGTCCAACCCTCACAATAAAATGAACAAATCTAAATAGCCACAACTTTTGATGCACCCTTCCTTGGAAATAACCCTTCGTCGTCCTATCATCATCAATCTTAATGATAATTATGACGAGGAGATCACAAGAATAGATGAAGAAGTGCATAATGATCTCAATTCTTTATTTTCATTTACCATCAGCTTAAATGATAAATCTTCTCAATGAAGTGAATAACTTGGTACATCTCCTAGGTCGGAACTTGCAATTCTTCCTTTGGATAGTCAACTACCCTCGTAATAAACTAAACATGATTGGGAGGCAGATGACTTGTTAGATGGTTGACTTGTATTCACCTTACTAGCCTTTTATATTTTTTTCTTTTATGTATGGATCATGTTCCCCAGTATCGTGTTTCTGATGTTCTCTCTTATTGTACATTTCTTCTATTTGTACCTTTATTCTTCTAAATGTCGTGCATTATCTTATTTTCTTTCATTTTGTGTTTTCCTTTTGGGAATGACACAATGCTTTGAGGCACCTTATGTCTCTTCCATGTTGACCCAATTGGTCCCTTTCCATTTTTACTTTTCCTTTTTCTTGTGTTTTCCTTTTAGGGATGATGCAAGGCATTGAGACCACAATGTCTCCTTCATGTTGACCCAAAATATTTTCCTTTTCTTTTTGGTTTTCTTTTCACTTGTTTTTCCTTTTGGGGATGATGCAAAGCATTGAGATCCAATGTCTCTTCCATGTTGACCCAAAACTAACTTTGTTTTTCTTTTCTTTTTTCCTCTCACTTCTGTCATTCTTCCAGTTCTACGTGCTTTGGGGAATGATGACAGTTTCAAGCTCTTTCATAAAAAAATATTGCAGCAATGAACATATTGACCCAAATACATAGATCCCTTATGTGTTTGGTGTTCTCTTTTCTAGGGGAAACTCCCTTTTCTTTTGTTTTCATTTTCATTTTCATGAAGTAGCCTAACTCAGAAATATATGACTTGGCATAGGGCTTTCTGAGTTGGATCTCATGTCTTGTTTCTTTTTCCTTTTGCATTTTCTTTCCTTTACTACTTTAAAGTAATTGCTCACAGAATGGTGTGTAGCAACCTTTAAAGTGGGGGCATACATTATTATTATTTCATTTCTCAGATTCTCAGTTCTTAGTGCAGCCTTGTCATTTCATATGATGTGTCCACTTACTATGTGTGGACATATATTGGGTATGATGTCCTTCAAAAGTGTGATCTATCTTAGCATATTAAATTCCTCTTGGTGGCCTGATGTGACACATTGCATCCCCTAAGTTGTGAATAATGTATTATTTGATTGGTCCTCTCTTGGAGACATTAGACACAATGTTCCCTAAGTGGTAGACCTCACATAAACTTAACAAGACTCCTTTGAACATCTTTTCCATCTTACACTTTTACATTTTTGCATTTTTATTTTACATTTTTGCCACCGTGTATAGTGTAACTTGCATGTGTGTGGTACCTTCCTTTTTCTTCATGATTTCTAAGCATATAAAGCTTTGCTTGTCTCATGAAGTACGAATTGACATTTTCCCTTGTGGTGCCTTGTTAAAGTTATTAGGAGGTAAAACTTTGATATGGTTGAGCAGGAAGCCCATTTAGTAGCACAACTTTCCCCATAGCCACCTTTGTATTTGTGAGTGCATACCAACTAGCGTATGTATCTCACCTTTTGGGCCTCCTCACCCAATGGATAACCATGAGTTCTATCACCCCAAAGTGAGTATGCATTCTCTCTTTCAAAAAATCAGCCTAGATCTAATCCACAACTAGTTGTCCCAGATGATCGAAGCTCACCACTTCCCCTTCTTATTCTTTCATTTCAATACTTTTGTGTTCCTTTGTTCTTATGCTTAGTTTTCCATGGGATCTTCATCTTGGGGGCTTGATCATCCCTCTTGATCATTGTCATTCCATATTTCTAACATAAGTACATTTGAACCCTTCTCTTGATGTTAATGGCTACTTTAGTGTGAGTTTCAAGCAAGTTAATCCTCTCACTAAAGTGGGGGAAAAATACACCATAGAAAAATGGCCCCTTGTCATATTCATGGTCTTTTAGGCATTTCTTCATGATGTTTGCTCTATTTTTTTCTAATTTAATGTTGTAATATAGCTTGAACATGCATATTTAGGTACTAAAATTCAAATAATGACGCCTTGTGAAGGTGTTGTGAAGTGTTGTAAAACATTTCTACACTTTTCTAGACTCTATTCTTTACAATTCACCTAAAAATCACCTTTTCATCATTAAACAAGTCCTATTTTGAAGTGTTGTAAAGTCTTGTAACAAGATTTCATGCTTTTCTACGCATAATTTCACTATTTACACCTTTCTTATATGCTTTATTTGACCCATTTATTCCTTTATGAGCTTTAATTAAGTGTAATTTTGAATGTAAACATGACAACTAACATTAAATATAAGATAATTTCCGACACCCATTTTTAGGTCCTAGGTGGGACCCATTTGCCATGGGTGGCGAATGAGTCCCCCTTGGCTCCAAATTTAAAATATTTCAAAATTTCTTTTGGGTTTTTATTTGAAATCACTTGATGTTGACCTGTGATGAGGTATCAACGGGTTGCTAAGGCACAAGATTGTATAATTAAGTTATTTTCTCCTCATTTTACATCTTCTACAATCTCATAACACGTTCAAGCAATCTTTTCATCCACTCAAGCATTCAAACTCTTTACATCATCAAACCAAGCATAATTCAAGAATTTTGAAGCATCCATTGACATAAATTCATATTTTCTTCAAAAAGGGTTTGGTAAGTTGATAGCATTTACATTTTATTTGTTTATCATTCTCTTTCATTTCATTATTTCATTATTTCATTAAGGGTTTGATTACCAAAGTGGGGTTTGACCAAGGAAAACTCCTATTTGCTGACCCTCAACCATTTTCCCCCTCTTATATGTGTGTTTGTAGACCTTTGTATGTAGATTTAACAAGCGTTTAGGTGTTGAAGAGTGGTCAACAAGTCAACAAGGTGATTCAAGTCAAATCAACCTTATTTCAAGCTTGGAGAAGGTAGTATGTTTGTTTCTTGCAAAATTGATTTCAACAACCCGACAAGCAGGCATCCTTAGATCTGGTGTTGAAGAGTTGTCTCCTGATTTCTTAGAATTTTGAGAGAGGACTGGTTTTCCACCAATGGAAAATGAGTACCACCTTAAGGCTAGAAATCTAAGTTTTGTCATATTTTGGATCTCGACACTCAAAAACTAGTTCCTGACAGTTTTCATCAGAGGCGGGACTGATTCACCACCCTGGGTGAATGAGTCCCACTCATTATTTTCTATGATTCCATACAACATTCAAAATATTCCAGATTCCTCAATTTCTACCTAGGTGCACTCTGATTTATCCTCTTTCTTTTCTATTTTGCATTTATTAATTCATAGTTCATTGTTTGCATATCACATTGTGTTTTCTAGCATAGCATAAATCTTAGATTTTTCATATATAATCAATCATTTAGATCACTTAATTGCACTTAGATTATTCCATTTAGCTCAACCAACATCCTAAAATACATAATTTGAATGAACCTAGATAGCATTTTTGCCATACCTCTGTGCTTTTAGGTGCAAAACCCTAGAAGAGTTAGAGTCTTGTGGTGCCAAAAATCTACGGTTCAAGATCTTTCACCTAAAAGGAGAGAGATAGAACCAAGAAATTGAAGTGGATCACTCAAATACATGATTGTATGATGTAAATATGAGGGTATGTGTAGGATCATCATGGAAAAATGGGCCCTTAAGTGGCGAAAAATTCAAAAAAATCAGAGTTAGGCAAATTGATGTAAAAATTTGAATAAGTTATCTATATTATTTAAAAATATGTTAGAATAGAATTTTGTAGCAAATTGAATGTAGTTTCTAAACTACTAGGTTTATTTATAAAATAAAAAAATCTATTTGGTGAAAATTTCAAATTTCAATGCAAGCATTTTAAGTTTCGTGGAGAAAATAAGAAGTAGGTGTTTGTCCGACCACCCTAACCACAACAAAATCATAATATTTTTTATAAGATTTTAGATATTTAAGTAGAGGACTCTTGTCATGATGTGATGCATATTTTCTTGTAATTTTTCCAAGTAAATAATTAATTATATTTTTTTATTTACAACTTTTAAAAAAATACAAAAATCGTATGTCTGACCACCTTAACCTGGTCCAAAACTTCATGAAACTCATTTTTTCTTTGTTTAAATCCTATAGTATGTCAAGCATAGAATGTGACACATGTTTCAGATTCAAAAATGTGATACCATTTGAAAGCTATAGATTTTTTTAATCAACCTATCAATCAGACTTTAGTCATAATTTAAATAGAAAATGAATAATATTTATTTATTAAATTCAAAGCAAAGAATAATTTATATTGGTGGAAAGCCAAGAATCTTCTTTAAAAACCCTTTTCATTTCATCAATTTTGGGTAAAAAAAAAGTCGTCATCCACATACCCATCATATCGCCACTTTTTGGACCATCATGGTCCCACATACCCATGACTAAATGAAATGTTGTAAATGCAACTAACTAATGAAATTGATTGACTATTGATGCAAACTAATGAAATGTGCAATGTTTGAAAACACAATGAGATATGCAAGAATGAACTAAAACATGAATAAATGCAAAACAAAATTGAAAGAGGTTGATCAGAGTGCACCTAGGCAATGAATGTTGAATCTGGAAGGATCTAAATGTTGGGAAAAATCAGTGTAAATCACCAGTGGGACTCATTCGCCACTGATGGAGAATCAATCCTACTACTGATAAAATCTCCTGAAACAAGTTTCTGACTTCCAGGAACTGGAATATGATAACCACCTTTTTAGTTTATGGGACTCATTCACCAATCGATGGTGAATCAGTCCTCTCCAAAAAAATTGTGAAATCAAAGGTTAATTCTGAGCTCCAGATCTACACTTGTCTTCTTGTCGGTTGACGGCTCCAATTAAATCTACTTAAAATGGACTATAGGTTGTCTCCAAGCTTGAAAGAGGGTTGATTTGACTTGAAAACTTTGTTGACTTGTTGACCACCTTTCAACACCTAATTTCTTGACAAATCACATGTAAAAGGGAAAAAATGGTTAAGGGTTAGAGTATAGATTTGCCTTGGTCAAATCCTACTTTGGTAATCAAACCCTTAATGAAGAAATGAAATGAAATGAACAAGGAAAGATGAATAAATAGCATGCAAATGTCCTAAACTCACCACAACCTTGTTGAAGAAATTTGAAGTTATGTCAATGGCTGCTCCAAAATGCTTGATGAATTCTTGATTAAATGATGCAAAGAGTTTGAATGCTAATTGATGAATGCAAGTGAACTTGATGATTGGGAGATGTAAAATGAGGAGAAAAACACTTATTTATACACATTTATGCCCTAATAACCCAATGATACCTCATCAAAGGCTGACATAAGGTGATTTTAAACAAAAACACGAAAGAAAATTTGAATTATTTTTATTTTGGATTAAGAGGGACTCATTCACCACCCCATGAATGGGTCCCACCTTGCTTGTAAGTGGGTGTCTAGAATTAAGTCACATTTAATGTTGTTTGTCAGGTTTACATTCAAAAATACACTTAATTAAGCCTATGAGTGCATAAAGGGGTCAAATAGAGCATAAGAAAGGTGTAAATAGTGAAATTAAGCCTAGAAAAGCATGAAATCTTGTTACAAGACTTTACAAAATTTTAAAATAGGACTTGATTAGTGATGAAAAGGTTATTTTTAGGTGAATTATAATGAAGAGAGTCTAGAAAAGTGTAAGAATGTGTTACAATGCTTCACAACACCTTCACAAGACATCATAATTTGAATATTTAGGACCTAATGTGAATGCTTAAGTTACATTGTAACATTAAATCAAAGCAAGACAAATCAAACATCACAGGAGAAAGACCTAAAAGACTGTGAAAATTTCAATGATCCATCTTTCTATGGTATAGGTTGATACATGGGAGCCTATAGACCTGGCATGACTTTCCAATCAGCCACCTTTTTGTGGGTACATACCGACCTAGTGTGTGTTTCTCACTATCTTTGTTGGATCACCTAGTGGACACAAAGTTTCACTAGCCCTTGTGAGTGTATTTTTCATGGCCACCAAGCATGTTAACACAACTTGATCGCTTATGGATCCATGTGTTTCATAAGTGATTTTACATCCTTATGAGTGTATTTGATGGACACATGGCATAATACAACTTTCCATTCTATCTTTCTTTCCTCCTCTCATTAATTTTGGCATTGTTTGTGTATCTTGTCATGTTGCTTCATATCATATATTCATACATGTCCCTTTTTACTTATGTTGGTTTGCCGTGGGATCATGATCCTAAGGGCTTACACAACCTCCTTGATCCTTTCCATCCTATCCCATCAACATTTGTGCACTTGGACCCCTCTTGACGTATATTTATCTACCTTAGTGTGAGTTTGAGTGCAAGTTCATACTCTCACTATAGTGGGGGCTAAATGTAGTGTAAGAAAATGTACATCTTTATATTTTCATACTAAGTTTGGGTACCTTAATTAAATTGGACTTAATTAAGCCTCTAATTGGCCCAATTATGCATTTAAAAGCCTAATTAATCCTATTTTTGAAAGGGAAACTTTTATAAAAGAATTGAAAAAATTAATAAAATTTCCTTGAAATTGGTGTGTCCTAGGTTTGGGGCCTATGACCCATTCACCCAAGGGTGAATGGGTCCTCCTTGAGTTTAGGACCCCAATTTTTAATGTGTTGGTGGCATTTTCATGATTCAAATTCAATTTTCAATTGTCATCCTTTGATGTTTAATTTCTCAAAAATTAGAAAATCATCTATAAATACATAGTTATTTTATCAATTCAACATTAGGAAAAGGAAAAAAACTTTCACATGAGAGAATATTATTGTCAAGAGCATTGAACAACAAATTTATCAGTAATCTACAATATAATTTCAAGATGCTATCATGATTTCAAAGTTATTTGCATTCATGCATGTTTTTGGAGCTAACATTGTGATGTAGGTTTCAAGAATTCAAGTCAAGATTCAAGCTATAAAATCAAGTATCTAATCAAGCCATTCATGAAAGATCAAGATCTTGGAGAGATGAGTTAGGTTTCAGTCCTCTAAGGATCTCCATTCAAGGGTTTGATGAGTTGCAACATAGCAAGTGTTCATTCTTCATTCCTTCCATTCATGTTTCATTTCATTTCAAGGTTTAATTACCAAAACAGTGTTTGAACAAGGAAAAACCCCATTCACTAAAAATAAACAAATTTTCCCTCTTTGTGTTTGTAGATTTACAAGTGAAGAAGAATTGGGGATTGATCAAAAGTGGAATTTTGCAAAGTTGTCAAAGTTGTCAACATTGTCATCAAGATATGGAAACTCATATCCTAAATTTATTTCTAACTTTCTAACAGTAAAACCCAAGGAAAACAAAAGATTAGATCCACCTCCAAAGGACCCTGAAAGTTGAGCGAAAAATCCCTACAAAGACTCATTTTCCCTAGAGTGAATATTTCCAAATAGGACACACAATACAGGCTTTTAGTGACAAGTGCATAAATTAATAACCTTCTTAGGTCAGTTGAAACTTTGTTGATTCTATTAGATTAAGGTTTTAAATTGATGTTTCATGTTTTGCATTACATAATTGCATTCATTTGGTATTTTTCATTTATCACCCAAAAGTGCATTTTAGGTTGATTTACCCCATCCTTAGTCATAAGGAAAACATCAATATCTCCATCAAGATTAACTCACCTAAGGGTTGAAAGTAAATCTTGTCCTAGGGGATCTCTTTTTCCTAATGAAATTAGAAAGATAGGTGCATCACATATTCAATCACCCCATTTTAAAGCCCACCCTATTTTTCTATGTTTCACCTTTCTCTTGAATTTTGAATTATTTTAATTAATGGATGCCATGCTCATTTAGTTTGTAGTATATGGATTCATTTTCTAGTTTGAATTTATTGTTTATCATTGTGTAAAGTTATTGTTTTCCAATTTTTAAAATACCCATTTTAAGCCAGTACTATGGAATGTTTTTAAATAAATTGAAATTATGAATTTAAATGAAAAATAATTTTGTTACATGCATGCATAAATAAAAACAAAAAAATAGTTTCTAGAAAATTTTATTTATAAAAAAATTATGATTTTAGCATTCCACAATGGTGGATTTGTGCATTCATAGATTTTTATTGGAAAATTTATTTAGAAATTCTAAAATTCAAAGTTATTTAAATGAATTTGAGTGGAGGGAAACAAGTATCACTAATATTTTTCTGTTTAAAATCCTTTGGGATTATTTCCAAATTGTTATCCCACTTTTTGTATATTTTTTTCCATACCACACTCTAATAGTGTTCTAGCATGATGCATAAAGGATTAAAGGGATGATATGTAGGAAAGGAGTGGCTCTTAATGAGAATATAAACATATGTGAGAGTTGTTAATTTAATGATAATTAAAATTCATGGGATGATTAAAATGAACCAAGACTCTAAATCTATTTTGACATATCAAGAGCACTTGTAGAGGTTTTATATGAGTGTAAAGGATAGAAACACTCCTTGAGTTATTGGCACAAGTCAATTAGGGACCATCTACTTGTGATTGTTTGCATAACCAATCTACATAGTCATACCTTTTTGGATACTACAATGTCACTCCTTGTCTTCCTATAGAAACATTGGATTTGTTTCTAATGTGAGGTCATATATATCCTTGTGTGCTATTAGATGAGACATTAATTGTATATTCTCATACTCATTTTGTATGAAAATTATTTGGCATATGTGTAACCTATGCTCATTAATTTTGGGTGTGTTTTTGTTGTCACATGTGGCTATATCTTAACATAGCAAGGTTGAAATATGTGTTGAACATACAAATATACTAAGAGGGGGTGAATTAGTATATAATAAAAATAACATTAAGACATCATGACACATTAGAAGCAACAATGAAAGAAATGAACATAAGATAACACCAAATTTACAGGGAAACCCAAAAGGGAAAAACCACAGTGAGAAAAGTTTCTTGGATATACTACCCAAATCTAGCCTCAAAAATAAAATTAAGTAATTACAATGCTTTTGTAGGCACCAACCCACTAGAGACACCAATCCTCAAAAAAAATTTATAAGCACCAACCTAATGGAGACACCAATCCTCAAAAAAAAAATTTAAGCACCAACCTAATGGAGACACCAATCCTCCAATCTAAGTACCAACCCAAAGAACAAGAGACACCAACATCAAATGAAATAAATATTGGAATTGAGGAAGAGAAGGGATTGACTATGGATAGAAAGAGGAAAATGTTGAAAAGAATAAAGAAAGGGTGAGCTTAGAGGATGAAGGGGATTTGGGACCCAAGTCCCTCAAAAATTATAAACACTAGATTAAGGATTTGTAGGGAAGGGTTAACCTCATTGAGTCAAATAATGAAAGTGAATTCTTGAAGGAAAAGATAAATGAGTTGGATAATCCAACTAGTTGCATTATCCCAATCACCAATGGGATTATGAACTGGGCCATATTTGGTACTATCATAACTTAGTCTAAAGTGAGGAAGATGAAACAAAAGAAGAATAAAAACCAATATGAAGAGGCTCTAAGGAATGAAGCATTTGATGACACAAAGAACACCTAGAAGAACAACTTCAAGATGTTAAAGATGAATTGGTAACTTATCAATAGTCCAAAGGAGTAGTTTTCTCTACTAGGAAGGGTTTTTGATGTTTCCTATGGTTTTTCTTAGGCCTATATGCTTGTTTCTTATAGATTTTCATACTAATTTTTATTTTGTTTCTTTGAGGTTGGAGTGCCTATTTTATTTCTTATTGTTTAGACTGGTTGGCTAGTAGGCCTCTTGTTTATGCTTTAACTTTTTTTGTTTAGGATCAAGTCCCTTAACCCACTTTTCTAATAAAAAAAACTCTCAAAAAATATTCTTAAATATTGATCTAGGGTGGTAGATAACATTGATATGTCATCGTGGACCAAAAACTAGAACCATTAGTAAAGGAGAAGTCAGTATATGAAAATGTTTCATATTGCACCATATGAGCCTATGAAAATTTAAATTTCTTACTAGGAAATAGTCATTGACCATGTTTAAATTTGATTCATTGATCATCCTTTTTCACAAGAAAATTGAATGTGGCTTATATTTAGATCAATATGTACTTGCCCTTGGAATATCCTTGACCAATAGAATACAACAGTTGAAAATTCTTATATGTGTATTATAATCTCACAACATTGTAGGACCTTCTCTCTCCTTTCCATAGTAACATGATATTTTTTATGTATCATTGAGAATTCATCAACCCTACACATGCATTAGTAGCTCATAACACCATAGACTCAATAGGGTTGTGAAAGCATCAAAATGCATTGTTGTAGTGACCTTCAATTTTATGCACATTGCATTATTCACTGATAAACTATACATGAATCAACACAATGCATCACCATAAACTCAACATGATACTAAAAGCTTCAAAACATACTTCAACAAAAACACAACACTTGTCAACATAGTCCATCACCATAAACATGATAAGGTTTGGACAAACTAAAAATGTGCTTATGTGTTACTACAATATTTGTCACCATTTCACATGACCACATACTTGGCATAGTTCAAAAGACTCCAAAAAGAACTCTTGCACAACATCCAAACTTGTCCAATCAATGAAAATTTCCCAAAAATATTAACTCTAGCCTTAGGAAAAATATTTCAAACCAGATCAAATAGTGAGTGGGGTTGTTGAAAAACAATGTAGAAAGGATTAAGTAATAAATTAAGCAACCAAAAATTGCCAATAAATAGTCAACAACAAAATAGAACATAAAGTGCATGACCAAGTAGAGATACTTATGGTTTAAGAGAATTAGGGCTAAAACCCTACCAAGAGCAAAAAATCCTAACCAAACATGATCACCAATGAATAGATTAGACCAATGCAATAATATCCATCTTAGAGCACTTGACATCAATGACAATAACTTTCCCCTTTTGAAATCAATGACAACAATTTCCAATAATCTCCCCCTTTGTCATTGATGGTAACATGAACTGATTTATCTCCCCCTTTATTTAATTTTCCAACTAGTCCTATAATTCTTCCCCTTTAACATCAACAAAAAAGGAATATGACAATACTCATTTTATAGTACTCCCCCTTTGTTCTTCTACCTTTATGTTCTAGCAATAGTAACTCTCTACAACAGTCCCCCAAGGGAAATAATTAAGAGGAAAAGTAAGGATGTACTACCCCTGAACTTGTGCTTGATCTAAATGTTCACTGAAAGAAAGGATTTGTAACTCCTATTTTTTTTTAGATACTAAAATGTCTCCTTAGGAAGAGATTTTGTAAAGATATTTGCAATCTAATCTTTAGTAGCCACATGTTCTAATTTGACCTCCTAATCTACAATATTTTCTCTCAAAAAGTGATGTTTTATTGAGATATGCTTTTTCCTTGAATACATCAATAGATTATTTGAGACATTAATTACACTTTTATTATCACAAAAGATGGGAATAGGTTCATTATACTTGAAACATAGAAAAAGGTGATCCCAAGTGCAAATGCTTAGAACAATAGGATTCAAGGTATTATTATAGGGTTTCACTAAGATGGAGATCAACAAGGTGTATAGATTGACTTTTAACCATGAAGGTGAGCTAATCAAACCTGGATTTGCATCTTATTGAGTCTTAGAGTGGATTAGTTTTTATTTTCCTTTATTAACCAAATTAGACTATCCTAATATGAAAAATGCAATAATCTGACAACTGATAAACTAAAACAATGAATTGTAGGAAGATCTAGGAAATGAAGAGGGCTATGGACCTACCTAGAAAAGTTGGTATTGGTCTACATAAAGGGACAGAGTCACCCAAGAGCATATGAGTCATTGTAGTGGTGTCCAAATACTATGTTTTGATCCTCTAATGTTAGATATGAGCTTCTAATTTTTAGATGTAAAGTTGTTGGAACACAGTTGGATAATTTTGTAGGTGAGTTTCTGTGAGTTGTCTTCAAGCTTCCTTAAATCCTCTCCAAACCTAAAATCTTCCAATTCACAAAGAGAAGAAATGGTGTGTCATTTAGGGGTTTACGTTAGTCAAAACCCTATTAGTGTTTCCACTTCCATAATGACAATGTCAATGATAGGAAGGAATGATGAATTAACAAAGTGTTGTAACTCACCACCCTTCAATGGATTCCTTAAAGGAATTAAGTCATACACATCACCTCAAGGTCTTGGATCTTACTTGCTTGAATGCTTGAATTCTTGATTTTTTTTGGAGACCTACAACAACAATTAGTCTTCACAAAATAATGATAACATAAATACACATAGGACTTGACATGATGCTTGGATCTTGAATTGTTGCAATAAGTATTTGAAATTCTTCTCTTGACAATAATTCTTGATCATAAATTATCTAGCTTGCTAGATAGATTTTAGTTAGATTTCAAATGATGCAATAACTAGGTATTATAGGCATCTCTCTAATTTCTCAAAAATTAAATCTTGAAAGCCAACATTTGCAATTTGAATTTTTAATGTTAAACTTCCAACATTGACATATCCAAAGTTGGTTCTCAAAAAAATAGGGGAACCCATATTCCCTAGGGTGTATGGGCTTTTGCCCTATTTTCTAGGATATTAAGTGTCTAGGGAAAAATATCAATTAGATGCATTTGTTAAATGCTTGCAATTTCTTAGAAAGTGGTACAAATGGGGCCTTGAAATGTATAATTTAGGAAGTTAGATGCTTAATTAGTTCTAGTAAATTAATGGGGAAAAAACATAGAGTGAAATTATCAAGGGTGACAATTTATGATGGTACATTTAGCCCCCACTTTAGTGAGAGTATGAACTTACACTCAGACTCACACTAAAGTAGAGAAATACGTCAAGAGGAGTCCGATTGTCCAAATATTGAAGAGATAGAATGAATAAGAATCAAGGGGGAGTGTGCAAATTCCTAGGATTCAAGATCCCATGAGAAACCAACATAAGCACAAAGGAACACACACATGTATGATTTGAAGCAAGACAACATGCACAAACATACATGATGAAAACAAAAATCAATCACAATGAAAACACATAGCATAACATAACATATAGAAGATGATGAAATGAAAACAAACACAATGTAAAAATTGGGAAAACACAAAGAAGACACACAAAAAGACACAAAACAAACACAAGATTAGTACTAAAGGGATTCAAGTCAGTAAGGAAAAGAGACCCCAATCTTAAATTGTCTCAAATACAAACATCATGCAAGGAAATCTAGGAGCACATCTATGAAAACTCCATGCAGTAGTGCCTTCGGTAACTTTCATTTCGATTAGGTTACCTCAAATACACGAACAACTATGTCCAAATGCGGAACAGACACAGTTCATTTCCTACATTGATCCATCTGAGAGAAACACATGTAAATTCAATAGCAAGCATTAACAAATTCTACTACACGAACCAACAGACATGAAAGATGAAATAGAAAACCAAACACAAAGATTTCACGTGGGGAAAATCCTTTTGGATAAAAAAACCCACACTCCAAAGATCGAGCCATTGTATTATTGGCAACAAATGGTTACAATACAAATTCAGGCTCTTAGCCTTTTCAGAGAGTCATCTTGTTCGTCTGGATACAACTGGTAGCAAACTATTCTTGAGAGACCAAACAAGCAATCAGGATCACGAGAGATTCCAACAGATTGACTCTACCTCTCAATCCTCTGCTTTGACCTCATGGCTTCGGCCTTTCAGCCAGCCACTCAGTCCTTACTCTATATTTCTCTCTCTGGCTCTCGGCTCCTTTTTTTTTAGCATCATCCTAAGAACATCCAATGCATACCTATATACATTCGTTCTATTCAGGCTCTATAGAATCGTTCTTTTCCAACTGTCGGATCAGAACTTACAAGTCATCCAGCCCAGCTTCATCAGATGTTTCCACTTCCTCGTGCTTTTTTTTTCCAACTACACAGAAGTGGCTTGTAAACGGTTCACTTTTGCTTTCTCGTATTGGTCCACATCACACCACGTCAGACAACCTTCACTTGGTCAACATCGATCAACTTGTGTCGCATGTCGGTGAGACACTAGAAGTGTCTCCCCGATGCCACAAGACCCGATTACATGTTGTCACCAAGATTCATCTCCATCGGCAAGAGGTTCTACCGATATCCATAAGTCATACCAATTTCAACATTCTCATCGGCGAGACAATCGCCATTCGATGAGACATCACACCGAGCTCATAAGTCATTCTGAACTATTCCTTAGTCGCCAAGACTTTAGTCATTCGCTGAGAGATCATATCTAGTCTTCAAGTCATGCCGAATCCCATTGTATTCTTATCGGCATCCATCTATCGGCAAGAGTCACCTTATCGGCATGATCGGCGAGACCTCTCACCGACCTCCAGTTGAACTCATCTACCAATGCTATCGCCAAGACATTCAACTGTCGCCAAGAGGTTTCACCGAGGTCTTCAAGTCACATAGACGTGAATGTTCTCATCGGCAAGACTATCGTCTTTCGTCGAGACCTCACACCGAGCTTCATGTTATACCGAACTCCGAACAACAGTCGCCAAGAGTTACACCGAAGCTAGGATTCCATCAGCAAGACAATTCTCTTTGCCAAGACATCACCCCGCATGTTCCAAGTCACCCCAATTCAAACTTTTCCAGACTTATTGCTTTCACCAGACTTCATCTTGAAGCCTTTAAGTCATATCGATGTGTTCCACTGTTGGCGAGAATCAAACTTCGACAAGACATCTTACCAAGGCTTCCGTTATCGAGAAACAGCTGTTCACCAAGACATCACAGTTTGCCAAGAGATCATGCCAATAGGAACAAGTCATACGATTTCTTCATCAGACAGATGAAGGTCATGTCGATATCAGCAAGACTTCCTATCGTTGCCAAGACTTCTCCGAGACTCTTGAGTTAGCCCGAGTGTATACCATCGGTGAGACATTCCTCAGTTGCCAAGAGATCTTCCCAAGAGTTCAAGTCACCCTAAAGACTCTAAGTCACCATGAATCTCCTTGAAGCCTAATAACAAACCATTATGTAAGCCGAGAATTCCACTCGGTAGAGATTCAGTGAAGCCACAAGTTATAGTGATAGGCTTCATCGGCAAGACAAAGGCATTGTCTTGGTGACATGAGAAAAACACAAGGTAAACTGCAATTGGCCAGACAACAATGTCTAACGACTAAAGCTTTCTCAGAGGTTCGGCGTGAGATTGACACATATTTTCCAACACATCATTCGTCAAATAAATGTTAGTTAAAGGAATTATCCCATGGGGACTAGCAAGTTGCATTATGCCACATTACTCATGATCCACATGGATCTACTAGCTATCAGGCTATATTATGGTAGGTTTCTATGTAATATTATGGGTTCCACAAGGCTAGAAAGTTGTGTTATGCTTAACACTCATGAAACATATGGATCCACTAGAAAGTAAGTTGTCTTATGCTAGGTGGCCATGTTAAAAGGGGTGCTCAAGTTCATAACCCAGTAAACTTTGTTATGTTGATTCCATGAACTATCTTGCAAAAATATCACTTCAGGGATCACATAAAACTCACCTTGAGTGGTACATAAATTTTAACATCACAGGGGAACAAATAAAACTCACCTTAGTGTGTGCACAAAGTTTAATGTCACAAGAGAGGAAGAAAACTCACCTCAAGGGACCGTACACAAAGTTTAACGTCACAAGGGATAAACAAAACTCACCTCATGGGAAGCACAAAGTTTAACTTCATGGGGGAAAAACAAATCTCACCTCAAGGGGTACACAAACAATAATAGTATAAGGCTAAAAACTCAAGGGGTGTTATAACAACACCACCACAAAAGGTGATTTATAAAACAACCAAAGAGCTTTTCTCAATACATGAAAGGATACACTTTAGGGAATATCACACATGACATCATCACTCAGAGAGTACAAGTCAAGGAATAAAAAGATCGCACCTTAGTGAATACTAGCCATAGTATTACCAAAAAAGGGAACATCATATGCCAATAAAAGTCACACACTTAGGAGATATCAAGCCCAATATCACCACAAAGGAGTAACTTCACATAAAGGAATAAGGCCACACTTGATTGAAAATTTCATACATTCTAGGAGATGTATGCTATCATCACTAAGAAGGGACCATTCTTTATGCAAACAATGAGAAGGGATCTATATCCCCCCCCTTAAAATGTTAGTGTACTTGATACACTAACATTTTAAGGAGATGTAAAGGGGTACCAAGAAGGAATGCAACTAGCATAAGGCTACCTAACCCCTTTCCCCCCAAGTTAGGGATAAAGGTGAGCCAAAAATGGATGATTATATGTTGCTCCTTATAAAATGAAATATGTGTAGAGAAGAGGGAATCGTCACCCCAAGGCTTTCTAGTCATGGAAGAGCCTAAGAGAATGAACTACCCCAAACTACCTTAGACTACCTAATAAGTTGAAGAATAAAGAATAGGTCAAAAAGGAAGGGTGAATAGGACTCTATTTCCCTTTTGACTATAACAAGTGTTTTTTGGAATTGAGTGAGTAGACTACATAGGTCTCATTTTGTGAACCAAATAGCTCTTTGTCATAGGACATCAATGTGGGAGTTAGAATTTAGTGCACCACGTTGGAGTCTTTGTGACACACTGGCATCCTATACTGACATAGGAACAAGTGACATCCAGAAACTCACAAAGTCTACTAATGACCCATATATTAAAGTTTTACATTTAGACAAAAAAGTAAAGGAAATGTGAATTACAACAAGAAGAATACTATGAAAACTACTCTAATAGAGAAATGATAAAGAAAGGAGAAGAGTTCCAACTTACATACGGTCTAATTCTCCAACTAGATCCAAGCAAGCAAAAAACACCTACACACAAAATGACAAGAAAAATATAGGGGTTGTGTTTGGAACTTGCCTCAGTCAAGTCCCTGTTTCAGTGTTCCCACTTCCATGGATAGCCAATATGAAATGATATAGGGAAAGAAATAAAGAAGAGAATAGAAATGACATAATAAAGTAGAGAGAAATGCCAACTTGGATGCTACTCTATAAGAATGATAATGAAAGAAAATACAAGACACAATATCACCTTCCTTTTTGTGAGCACTCAAGACTAAGAGAGGAAGAAGAAGATATACGACACCACTCCAAGGAGATATAGCTTCGTAAACCTACAATGACAATGGTGTTAGGGGTTAAAGCACAAAGCTATGTCACACTTTATAAAGTTAACAACTAACACTGATCTAACTTTCAAACTTGAATCACTATTAAAAAGTGGCATATATGTTTTGAATTTTGAAATGATGTAAACTAGTAAATTATGTATTTTTTTAGTATATTTTATGTTTGTATTTTTTAAAAGAATTAAAAAATTATTTTAAACTAGTTTTTGATAAATTAACACTATAATTTAGTTGTTGATAAAATACTGAAAAATGAAGTTGCATGAGATGTCAAACTTTTAATAGTAAATTTTATTTTTTTTTTTCAAATTTTTGTGTGTATTTATAACTCGAAACTTTAGTGCATGGATATATTTATTTCTAATTTTGATAAATATATATTAAAATGTATTTGAATCAAAAAATAGTTGTTTCCATTAGATGTCAACTTTCATATTAAATATTTATCTAAAATGGAAAAAAAATTATACCCTCTTGAAATAGATTCTTTTATCTAGTGCATCATATTTTTTTCAATTCTTTTAATAAGTTTTAGTATTTTTCCTTGGCATGGTAATCAACCTAATATTTTGTACTGATAACCTAATTTTACTAAAAATAAAATATAAATTATAAATTATAGTTAAATTATTAAAATAAATCTATTTTTCAAAACTACACTTATGGATCTACAAAAGGGTATTGTTTATATTTAAAAAAAAATGTTATTTACATTAGTAGAAGTTATTTAAACTTCAAGCTTTTCAAATAATTTTATTTTTTTGGTAAATTGGATTCAAAGTGGTGCTCCATATATTTTTAGCCAACAATTTTAGTTAAAAAGGTTGTGGAATTATCTAATTTAGCTAGAATGAATCTTACTAGATCATATGTTTGGCCAAAATTAATTTTTAGTTAGAAATATTTAAATTCAATTGTTTTGATAAGTTGGCTAAAGAGTAAGAAGATGTTGTGGAAGCCAAGCAGGAAGTTGGTAGCAGCAAGAAAGAGTGAGAATAGAGAAAGAATGATCAAGCAGTGTTGCAAGAATGAGAGAGGCTGATAATTTTTGATAGAATTGCTTGAGAGAGTGAAAGAATGAATTTTGAATAGGTAAATGGAGGAAAATAATCAATTTTCATCGGTCAAGAGTTTGCAGGAAATAGTACATTTACAGGAACCAATGAATCATAACACTTTTGTAGATTCCAAATGTAGGAATATTTGTTAGGTCGACAACATGGCATGCAGACATTTGTGCATCTCGCATGCACCCCTAACAAAAATTCCCTCACCGAAACAAAACTATAGGGACATGTGGGTAAAGTAGGATAAAAGCAACATGTATTTACATTATCAGACTTGTAAAGCTAAAATGAAGGCAAATTAATGGGAAATTTTCCTAGGTGCAAATTTATGCCATTAAATTTTCCCACCACTTTAGCGAGCATATGTGGGTATGTGCAAGATCATCATGGAAAAAACAGGCCCTTAAGTGGCGAAAAATTCAAAAAAATCAGAGTTAGGCAACTTGACATAAAAATTTCAATAAGTTATATATATTATTTCAAAAATATGTAAGAATAGAATCTATAGCAAATTGAATGTAATTTGTAAACTACTAGGTTTATTTAAAAAATCTATTTGGTGAAAATTTATAATTTCAATGCAGTGTACTTAAATTTAGGGGAAAAAATAATTAGGTGTTTGTAACCACCTAACTACAATAAATGATAATATTTTTTATAAGATTTTAGATATAAGTAGAGGACTCATGTCCCAATGTGATGCATATTTTTTTATAATTTTTTCCAATTAAATAATTAATTATGATTTTTTTTTTATTAAACTTTTAAAAATATAAAATTGGTATTTGACCACCTTAACTTGGTCAAAACTTCTGAAATTCATTTTTTTTTAATCCTATAGTATGTGAAGCATAGAATGTGACACATATTTTGGATTCAAAAATGTGATACCATTTGAAAGCTATAGATCTTTTTCAATCATCCTATCAATCATGACTTTAGTCATAAGTCAAATAGAAAATGAATAATAATTATCTATTAAATTCAAAGTAAAGCATAATTTATATTGGTGGAAATCTGATAATCTCTTTTAAAAACCATTTTCGTTTCATCAATTTTGGGTAAGAAAAATTTTCAACCACATACCCTACACATACCCATCATATCGCCACTTTTTGTCCCATCATGATCCTACACATACTCACATGTCAATGCGTATGTCAGCTACAGTAGAAAGAGGTTGAAGAGAATATACCAATAGTTTTGAGGAATAAAATATTTGATTTGGTGTACCTAATCATGAAAGAGGGAGCTCCACCAAGATGTGAAGATGACACGGATCTTCAATCCTACAAAGCTAGCGGTGATCTCACCACAAACATGTTAGGCTGCAGGCAAACATGTTAGGCAAAAAAGATAATCATAAAACACACATCCATAAGACACAAGAAGACACAAGCTAGCATGATAATACATAGCTTGATCAAATAGACACAAAAAACACATTGATCAAATAGATAAGCTTGTTTCTATCATGAACTACATTATAGGATAGTCATAGAAAATGGGTCTAATTAGGCTTCCCCCAAGCTAGACACCAAGATATAAGATATCTGACACCAAGACATGTGACATTAAATATTAGATAGTAGGCACAAATTACAAGACACCAAAGAATTATTTAGAGTAGAAATCTTTCAAAGGGGGTTCCTTTGGTAGGGAACCCTTCAAGACACCAAGGGGCCTATTCAAAGGGATGCTACAATTGAAAGACACCACATTTTTCTTAAGTGATTCTCTCATCAAGGAATCCTTTCAAAATACCTTTCATCAAAGAATCTAGTGGAAATAATGCTCCTTATCCAAAGGAAATTTTTTAGACTCTTTCATTTTAGAAAAAGTGCTCTTTTTTTTAAAGGAAAGTTTTCAAACTCTTTCGCCACGAAATCCTTTATGAAAGAAAATTTCATCCAAGAATTATTTTTGAGAGAATGCAAAATTTTGGAAAATGAGATATTTTTCAATAAGGGATTATTTTGCCAAGGATTTAATTGTAATTAATTTTTTTGACACCAAGGAATCCTTTATAAAGAATTCAGCTTATTGAAAATTAGAAAAGCATGGTAGCCCCCCATTAGGATGGTGTGTGCTATGCAGAGGGGTGCATGGCATACTAAGGAGAGAAAGGAGAGGAAATGATGTTATGGTATGAGATACATGGAAATACATATTCATGGTTTGTTTCCACACATATGAGGGACAACACATAAGAACCAAAACATCAAGTAGATAAGTAGAGATGAATAAATTAAGAGATAGGGGGATCAGAGAATTAGGGGTCAAAACTATTCGTAGATACAAATAGATAGATATGATATGGTATGTGTATGAATGGTCATCAATCCATAAATTTCTCAAAAATGAAGAATGACACATGAAGAAAAAGTGAATAAAAATTGGGTCAACATGGAAGAAGGCCTAAATACTGCCAACATTTTGCATCGTCCCCAATACTGAAAAGAAATATTACAACACATGGAAGAATGGTGATACAAACTAAAGAAGTGCATGAATAATTTTTGCACCTAAATCCAAGTACCTACAAGGGTAGCAAGCATCCTCTAGGTAGCATCACAAAGACCAAAATACAAGTACAAGGGAACACAAACACAAAAAAAATCTAATCCATATATGTAGAAGAGGCACCACCCTAGTCCTCATCGACCAACTGGTCATTTTTCTCCTAATCTAGATCATTATAAGGGGAGGGAGGAAGAGATTGTAAGGGTGGTATAGCAAGGGAAGTGACCTTTGACTTGCCTACAATAAGGCCAAGGAAGAAGGCCCCTCAAGGTCTTCTTTGTTGAGCTCTTGTGAATAAAAAGTCATTGATTTTGTGAAAATTGACAAAAAAAGACAAGATATCATCCATCGAATTGAAAATGCACTTTCTAGGAGTTCCTTGTTGCAAATAGGTGGGGGAAGGGAAAGGCACTCAAGAGTCATTGCCAACTTCATCAAAAGGGGCAGTGACAAACTCTGAGGACACAGGGGATGACTATGTCACAAGGATAACATAATCCAAGATAGAACTAGCCTCCAAAGAAGGTGAACCATTCTTCCAACCTCCACCCATGGCGAGGTAATCCTCCAAATTTTTCTTCAATGGAGGATGTTGAATCCCAATAGAAGAAGAAAAAGTAGAGGAGAAACTAGAGGTAACCACAGAGGACACCACCTTTGTATGAGGCATGAAAATGGGTTGCAAGAAAGGAGGGATGTCCAAGAGGGACATTATAAGAGGAGGATCCATAGAGGGAGAAATGAAAAACTATAACCTTTTTGGGTGAGCATCATCAAGACCCACTAGAGGAGTCAGAAGCAAGATAAAAGTAATGGGAACTAAAGCAGGAATAGCAGAAGAAAGCAAAGTGACAGAAGGAGATGCAAAGAAAGATACAACTAGATTCCCCCTATGTCTTCTACAAGGTGGCATTCTAAACAACCAAATCCTTTCACCTATGCTTGTGCTCATGCATAACTTGGTTATGTTGGTTGCAATCATTAGAGGACATGGCCTGAGAAGAGGCCAGAGGTTTCTGCTCAATTGTAGGAGTATCCTTCACAACCATTTTTTGTTGAAGGATGGTCTCCTGAGTAGGAGAAAGAGGAGGAGGTACAAAAGCAAGAGCAACCATTGGATTAGAAACAAACACAGGTGCCTCGATGGTGAGCCTCTTCCCATTCTCTACCTAAGGGACTTGTAGAAGAATAGTTAGAGGTCATGAAGGCTAAGACACAAGAACAACACCATGGGAACACTTCCTCCTATCATAGACAGTGGGTTGGGGAACCATGGGGAAGATAAGTAACTAAAAAAGTTGACACTTCACTTTTTGCCATGTAGGAACCATCACACTTCCCATGTGAGGCATAGGAGAAGGAACTTATGATGCCACCACAAGATGAGAAGAAGAAGTAGGTGGAGCAAGAGATGTAGAAGGACAAGGATCTTGAGCATGAGAAAGCTTCCCCTTCCCTTTTAATAGGTCCAAAGAGGAAACTTTCTACTCCTCTATCATAGAGGCCTTTATGGAAACAACATAGGAAGAGACAAGATAACTAATCTTCAAGGTCGAACACCTATTCTTATATTTAACATAAGCCTTTTATCACAAATTTCCCCTTGGAGGGAGAGGTCTGACTAGGGTGGGCCCAAAGTGATCCAAAGAGAAGCCCCCATGTGACACCAATGGTTTATAGCCAGTGTCATCCACCATGTGCATAGTTCCTTCATGGGATAATTTTAAGCATTTATGGATTATAGAGGCAACACCATTCATGGAGGCTAGCCACCATATTCCTAGCCTCTAGGATCACAATAAATGACACATTAACAACCTTGGGTCCTACCAAGAATGATAAAGAAATGAATCTAATAGGGACAATAAAGAGTCCATCGTGGGTATAGAGAGTGATTTGCAACTCTTTGTATCTCTCCTTATGTAATTTTTTTATGAACAAAGTTTCCTTCGTTATCACATTTACCCGACTCCTCAAATAAACTAAGATGCTAGTCATGATTTTGCCATTAATCTAGGCTAGAATGTATAATAGGGAAGTCTCCTTATTTAGTGGCTCATCATGTGAGGTGAAAGTTATATCAAGTATTATACACATATTCTCAATAGGAGGGATAGACATGAATGAAACCATGTTCACGTACTTAGATGGAACTATCTCAAAAGATGTAGAATATTGTGTAACTAAGAAGTGACCTATCCATATTTTGTTCCTGCATGCCAAAGGCTCCTTCCAACTTCATTTCCAAAGGTCATTGATTGGGTCACAAATCTAAACACCTTACAACACACAAATCTATGATATGATAAGGATATGAGAGATATTTTTGACACAAAGGGCGAAAGAAGACAATTCATGTCAAGTTCACCACAAATGTAGAGAATGGGGATTCGTCACCCCCAAGGCTCTTAATTCATGGAAGAGCCTAAGGGAAAAAACTGCCCTAAACTACCTTAGACTACCTAATAAATTAAAGAATAAAGGATAGGCTGAAAAGGAAGGGCAAACATGAATTTGTTTCCCTTCTGCTAATAACAAGTGTTTTTCAGAACTGAGTGATTAGACTACACAGGTCTTGGATTGTGAACCAGACAACTCTCTATCAGAGGATGTTAGCATGAGAGTCAAAATTCATTGTGCCATGTTGGAGTATCAATGATGTGTTGGCATCTTGTATGGATAGAGGATTAGGTGACAACCAAAAACTCACAGAGTATATTGATGACTCGAATATTGAAGTTTTACAATTTGACAAAAAAGTAAAGGAAATGTGAAGTACAAAAAGAAGAATACTATGAAAACTACTCTAATAGCGAAATGAAAAAGAAAGGAGAAGAGTACCAAATTACGTATGGTCCAGTTCTCCAGCTAGCTCCAAGCAAATGGACAACACCTACACACATAGTGATAGCAAAAATCTTGGGGTTTTTTATAGAACTTTCCTCAATCAAGTCCCTACTTTGTTGTTCTCACCTCCATGGAAAACCAATATGAAATGATATAGAGAAAGTGATAAAGAAGAGAATAGAAATGACATAATAAAGTAGAGAGAAATGACAACCTAGATGCTACTCTACAAGAATGATAATGCCAGAACATACAATACACAATATCACCTTTCTTTCTACAAGCACTCAAGGTTGAGAGAAGAAGAAGAAGATAAACGACACCATGCCAAGGAGATAAAGCTTCATAAACTTGCAATGACAATAGTGTTGGAGTAAGAAGAGATTATGGAAGCCAAGCAAGAAGTTGGTAATAACAAGAAAGAGTGAGAATAGA
>VDFB02143264.1:0-22783 GCA_007258455.2 Sequoia sempervirens | reverse complement strand
CCTCATTAGAAGGGGAAAGGGACTGAGAGTCATCCACTTCATTATGCAGAGACTGAGAATCATCATTGCCAAATTTGGCTTAGAATTGATGTCTTCATCATTATCTTTATCAGTATTCTTTTGTTCAGTTAAATGTTTTCTCCCAGCAAAGATATTGGCAAGTCTCATCGACATCTCTCCACCGAAGAAACAACCAACTCCTCCCTAGTGGTCTCCTTGTCTGAGATATCAATTTAGTATCAAAACACTTGCTAACAACACCTTTAGCAGAACCCTTGGCAATGCTTTTAGCAGAAACTTTCTTCATGCAAGCTTTCATGCCCTTTGAGGGGAGCAAAACCTTATCTTTACCCTTATTTTTGGTGCAGCTCTTATGGGTGGTACCTACCTTTATGAAGATTGATCTGGTGAACTCGCTTGATCCCCTCTCAACTTTGCTACTGGTCTTATTGTTGACCCCCCTTCAGATCCCTTGCTCTGTTTGGATTGCCTAAAGTTGGATATTGGTGAAAGCCTCTTCATTTAAGCGTACAATTTGTTTTAAATCTATTTTCTTTTCAAACATGTTGAGGAAGATTTTCAAAGCCATCTTGTGCCTCCTCTACTTGATCTATCAGAGGTTGCTAGTTGCAACGGTATTTCTAATGGATAGGTGGTTGAACTCCCTTTTGATTTTCATGTGTATTACTCAAAATAGCTATGATTTTGCTGTTTGGGCCTTGAGGCATCTTTGTTTCATTCGAAGATCATTTTTGTAATCTCCTCTGACTATATCCCTATTCTGGGTATTAATCTGAATATGTTGTAGATATCTTATTATCAATATAATATAGTGGCACTTCCACTTTTGATCGATCAAAAAAATTGTCAGTCACCTTGAAGTAAAAGATATATCTCAATGTGCAAACAAACACATTAGGTATGTGCACATATAGTTACACATTATTAGAGGTACCAGATTGGTTCATCCAAGTTTATGTAGTTGATTAAGGGCCAAAAGACTAAAGAACAATGATCCATTGCACACTCAATCACACGAGCTGGAGATCAACGATATAACCTAAACACAATAGGATGCATAAATTTACAATATGCATAGGCACTCATTCCTCTAACACAAGAGACTATACACATTATTAATGCCAGTAGGAGAAGCAAAATCTGAATAAGGAAAGAAGGAAGTAAAACTATAGGGCACATCATTTATCACAACTTTCAGTAGTAAAATCTTAGAAACAAAGAGTTTGAACTACTTTGGTTCATACTCTATATGATATTTAGGGAATATATTTATCAGTTAGGGAAATTCACCTTCCTCGTAAAAACTTCACAAGAAATTATTTTTTGTAAGAATTCTCATAAGAAAATTTAGAAGTGTTAATTTCAAAACTATAATGAAAATTCTTATTGTTCTTTTGTAAATCATAATTAATTTTGATGGACATATTATAATCTTCATTTTTATCACCAAGAAAATAAAGAACACAAGAGGGATGGTGTGTAAGTGAAGGTTTATAAAACCCCCTTATTGTGTTACTATCCATTTTTTCGTGCATATCATGTTCTTCCACACAAGTTTCTTCATCCAATTCCATGTATTGGTTGGGCACATGAAAGACAAAATTACAGATTAGTCTGATCAAAATAAGCAAAATAGTGATTAAGATTTATTTTATTCAATAAAATATCATAATTCTTATTATGTTTAAATAATGGGTTATCATAAACTTTAAAATCCTTCAAGGAAGAATCAAATAAATCACATTTAACATGTGCATACTCATTTTCTTTATCAAACTCAATATTGTCATAAGTATTAAACTTGACTAAAGATAGATCATCTATGTTTTCCAATTGAGATCTCTCATCAATTATTTGCTCCATCCTATTATTGAGATCATCCTATTGAGAAATAGTGACTTTAGCTTCAAAACAAATATTATCAATTTGTTGAGTTTGTAAATCTACATAAAAATTCTTTGCAACATGCCTATGTATAAGTCGTCACTTAATTCTCTATTAGAATCACTTAATTCTCTATTAGATTATTGACATATAAGCCACTAGGCATCAACAAGTCCACACTACAATTGTCTTCCCCTTTGTTGCATAAAGAAGACATTTTCTCATTTGGTAGGGTGCTTGCATTTAAATATTCAATTATGGATTACATACAAGCATCTAGTTTAGTTTTTACAGTATTATTGCAATAATACTCACTACTACAGACTTCAATATTGTAATTCATAAATATACTAGCAATATAAGTTATTGTTTCTTTGAATTCAAGGACCATTGGGTTGTTTTCAAAGCCAAAGGAATCTTGTCACTCATGATTATCTTCATTCTTACAGGTTGAAAGGTGCTCTTTCACCACTTCAGCTGATGGGACAACAATATGTTGGGATCCAAGAGTTTGCATATTGTTATTCAACTCATTAATAGACCTTCGGATCTATCCAACTCTAAACTCGGTATGGTTGGAGAGATTCAATTTGTTGTTTTTTTATTGGAAATCTTATTTCATAGTAAAATCTACTAGATTCTCCTCATTATTTTCAAATTTTGTTTCTTTGACTCCATTATTGGCTTCATCATTTATGCCATCACTATACTCAAGTGGGTTTTTCTATGACATTATTGGAACATATCATAATTCAAATTAGATACCAAAGGAAAAGCCCAAAAAATTGAGTGGTAACCTTATGGTTGTTACAGCATTAAACTTGGATGAGTGTGAGACCCCACCTTTTCATGATTTTGTTCACTCGATGTGTCCTTGAGGTTATCATGTTTTCTAGTTCGGTGTGTCATATGCTTCTATGGTTGGACATTATGTGGAAGTTATCATGTGTAATGTTTCCTATTTACTTTATGTTCCTTGATGTTATCATGAATCATCGTAGATATTTTTGTGTGTTATAGGATCTATAGGATCTTTATCATGGATGATAGTTGTTTCCTATACATAGATGGTTTTCTTATATTATTATGATTGTTTTGATTATCATAGATATTACTAGATGATGTATTGTATGATTCGTTATTACTAGATTTCTTTAGGTGGTTATGTAGCTAGATATTATGGAGATGATAATTGTATATGCTAATGTTGCTTGTGATGATTATGAGATTTGATTTCCTAGTTGATTATTATTTTTGAAAAATTATCTTAATTTATGACAGTTGCTTCAGCTATTTGTCTTCATGGCATGTATTGACACCTTTTATTGAGTGAACAGTTGAATTTTACCAATGGTGGTGGGGGTCACATAGCTACTTCCATTGTTTAATCCTTGTGAAGTACCGACCTTGTCTTGTGAGTAGAATAAGGTCACATAATATGTTGTTGTGAAATATTGTTTTATGTGTTGTGTGGTTGTGTGTACATGTGAGAGTTTATTTTAATTAAGTCGTCACTTAATTCTCTATTAGATTATTGACATATAAGCCACTAGGCATCAACAAGTCCACACTACAATTGTCTTCCCCTTTGTTGCATAAAGAAGACATTTTCTCATTTGGTAGGGTGCTTGCATTTAAATATTCAATTATGGATTACATACAAGTATCTAGTTTAGTTTTTACAATATTATTGCAATAAAACTCACTACTACAGACTTCAAGATTGTAATTCATAAATATACTAGCACTATAAGTTATTGTTTCTTTGAATTCAAGCACCATTGGGTTATTTTCAAAGCCAAAGGAATCTTGTCACTCATGATTATCTTCGTTCTTATAGGTTGAAAGGTGCTCTTTCACCTCTTCAGCTGATGGGACAACAATATGTTGGGATCCAAGAGTTTGTGTATTGTTACTCAACTCATCAATAGACCTTTGGATCTGTCCAACTCTAAACTCAATATGGTTGGAGAGATTCAATTTTTTGATTTTTTATTGGAAATCTTATTTCATAGTAAAATCTACTAGATTCTCCTCATTATTTTCAAATTTTGTTTCCTTGACTCCATTATTGGGTTCATCATTGACACCATCACTTTACTCAAGTGGATTTTTCTATGACATTATTGGAACATATCATAATTCAAATTAGATACCAAAGGAAAATCCCAAAAAATTGAGTGGTAACCTTATGGTTGTTACAACATTAAACTTGGATGAGTGTGGGACCCCACCTTTTCGTGATTTTGTTCACTCGATGTGTCCTTGAGGGTATCATGTTTTCTAGTTTGGTGTGTCATATGCTTCTATGGTTGGACATTATGGGGAAGTTATCATGTGTTATGTTTCATATTTATTGTATGTTCCTTGATGTTATCATGACTCATACTAGATATTTTTGTGTGTTACAGGATCTTTATCATGGATGATAGTTGTTTCCTATACATAGATGATTTTCTTATATTATTATAATTGTTTTGATTATAATAGATATTACTAGATGATGCATTGTATGATTCGTTATTACTGGATTTTTTTAGGTGGTTATGTAGGTAGATATTATGGAGATGATAATTGTATATGCTAATGTTGCTTATGATGATTATGAGATTTGATTTCCTAGTTGATTATTATTTTTGAAAAATTATCTTAATTTATGACAGTTGCTTCGGCAATTTGTCTTCATGGGATGTATTGACACCTTTTATTGAGTGAACAGGTGAATTTTACCAATGGTGGTGGGGGTCACATAACTACTTCCATTGTTTAATCCTTGTGAAATACTGACCTTGTCTTGTGAGTAGAATAAGGTCACATAATATTTTGTTGTGAAATATTGTTTTATGTGTTGTGTGGTTGTGTGTACATGTGAGAGTTTATTTTAATTATCTTTTGAGTTATCTTTTTTAATGTGTTTATCTTTTTTATGATTATATGGTTCTTTATGTGGTTTAAATTTCATTTTTTAAGCCTAAAAATTTCCTAGGTGTTAGACTTATATGTTGGGATTTATTTTACCTTATAAAATACCTTTATTTGAGCTTAGAACACACTTTAATTACTCGGTTTTGAAAAGTGGCAAAAATTAGAGTCTATTGGGTAGTTTAGGTGGTTGAAGAAAGGTAGTTTCTTTTCCCTTTCTATTTATTCTTCCTCCTTGAGTGGAGAAAGGATTTTTTTTTTCTTGGTTGTTCTTGATTTACTCTTAGGATTTTTCAGTTTGTAGAAGCAAGTTCAAGGGTGATGAAGGAAAGAAAGAAGAATAGGAAAGGAAGATTGGGAAGAGAGGGCTTGGAGAGTCTTCATCAACTTGGTAGAAAATCTTATGGAAAAGTCTAACCCTCTTGATTGTCCTTTATTTTATGTGTAAATGAATGCTTGAAATCTTGTTCCTTGTCTATGAAAATTATGTTAAAATCAATGGAGAATTCTTTGTGACATTTTTTGTAAATTTTGTGTGGGCTTTGTTTTGGGTAAGAGTGCCCACCTTTTTCTAAGTTATATATAAATAATAAATTTTATGCATATAGTAATGGAGTAATAGTATGTGATGGAGATTTGTCATAAGATGCAAGGATTAGTATTGTAAATGTTATGTGGTGAATATTTGTTGAAAATCTATGTGCTAAGTGTTGGCTTAGAGGTTGTAAAATGTGTGTGTGAGTTTTTGGAATGGCTATGTGACCCCTAGCTTGAGGTGGGTTGAGTTTCAAGCCTAAGGTTGGGTGGAGAACCCATTGGCATATGTGAAATTTTCTTATTGTTCTCTTTTCAAGTTCACATATTGAAGTTGGGAATTGCTTGGGAGTTTCGTCAAGTTTAAGTTCCAAAGTGAATATTTGTGGGTCTTGTGAAACTAGAAGAGATATTAGTTTTTTAAGTAAACTTATACATAATGTGTTGTTTGTGTGGATGAATAAGTGGTACTATGTATATGTGAAAAAATAAGAAAGGAAAGTTGTCAAAAGTTACATAGGAAGAAAGTAAAAGTAGGGATTCACCATTCAATGCATAAAGTTCAATTTGGCATTATTATTCTATTGAATAAAAAGTTGAAAATTAAAGTTGATAAAAATCTAAAGAAAGGAACATCTTTTCTTTCAAATTATTACATTTTTATTTAAATAGAAGAAAATTATTAAATCTATGAAGAAAAAAAATTATCTTGTAGTTAGGATCATAATAGGTGAAAATACACTTGAGTGTTTGGGATGTGAATAACAACAAAATTCTAAAAGAATTTTAAATAAAAATAAGTAGATATGAAAAATCTCATTTTTTTCAATATAATATTTTATAAAGAAAAATGTTTAAACAAAAATTACAAAATTATAAATATAATTAAAATTAAAATAATCTATTAAATATATATATATAATATATATATTAAATCTAAATATAAAAATATATAGTAAATAACAAAAATTTCATATATATATATTACATTATAAATATTTAATATATTAAAAATATATAATATAGATTAACTTTTATATATCAAAGTTTGCTTTTATTTATATATATATATATAATAATGGGGGCGGGAGTTGCAACTGATCTTCATTAAAATTTTAAAACAAAATTATTTGCCCCTATTAATAATTAAAAGAAAAATTTTCTGCAGACATATGCTATGTCATCACTTTTCAACCTACAATTTGGAATTATATTTATATATATATCAAAGATATACCTAGTTGAATTAATATAGTAACCTGCAAATATAATTATTCATCTTGTAATAAACAAATTTTGTAATCCGTAATAAATTTATAAGTGAAATACAAATTTCAATAGAGTGTTTTTTCAAATAACAAATTTAAGATGAAAATCAAATTGTATTTGTCAAATGACAATTCAAAGGAATTGAGAGGAATATAAAGGAAAAGAATTGATTATAGATTGGTTACAAGTTAGTTTAAGTTTGATTTTAATTAAGTTTAAATGTGTATTAATTTTTCAAACTAGTAATTTAATTTTCTATTCAATTTGGAAGACTTCAACTTAAGATGCATAGAAATTTGTAAATATTAAGATTAGGAAATTAGTGATAATAAATGTATTTAAATAAACTTCATATTTAACCTTAAGTTTTGAAAGAATAATTTTTCCAACAATCTAATTAAATTTATTTAGATTCAAGTTTAATGAATCACATTGGTAACAATTTCTCTTTGCTAATAATTTTGACATAATTTAAACATTGAAATGCTAAGCACACATGGTTATATTATTATAACTTCGTTGTCATAGTTCTATTCTTTTGAAGTATTAATGAATATTATAATTTAACTTTTATAGTTTTGTTATCTTACATTTTTCTTTGAGTAAGAAATAAGATGAGGCAAGGGAAGGTTTAATGACTTTTGACTATTATGACAACTATTGATAGATAAATGTTAGGAAACATACCACTCTTTTTATAAAGTTTAGTAACTAGCATATCTATATTTAAAAAAATATATGTAATGTAAGCCGAGAGATATCTTTTTGGAGGCACCTATAATATAAATAAAATAAAACAATCCTTAAATAGTTCTAAAGTAAAAAGTAAAATAACTCTTAAGTAAATAAAATAACCTAAGAGTGATAAAATAGTCTAATTATAATATTAATTGAATTTTATTTACAACCTTTTTATTTTTTTGAATTTTATTTACTTTTTTTTAAGAGAATACTTGTTAACCCACCCAAAATATATGTAATCACCATGTTTTAAAATAGTTAAAATTAACATTAATTATTTTTGAACAATAAATTGGTAACTGTCTTGACCTAATTATATATTTTGTGTTTAAATGAATCATTAAATATACTAAAAAATATGTATTCAAAAATATGTTTAATAAATTTATTAATTTTCTTTAATTGATCTACTTAATCAAAAGTGTTAAAATTTAATAATCTTTTAATTTTAACATTGAAGGGAGACCCAACATCATAATACTTGTTGTGTTTTATAGTTTAGAAAAGCTCATTTTAAGGCCATATATTATGGTAGCTTACAATGCAAAAGAAGGAAGGAGATTTATTATCATAATATAGAATCCAATGTATATACATCACAATAACTTAGACTACAAAGAGAAGGCCTCATATTATTGGTAGCTTATAATGCAAAAGGGTAGATGGTTTGATCTAAACATACAAAAAAGGTATGATATAAATCTTTCTTAACCTTATTTCTCTTTCAAAATAATATATTTACAATTATATATAAATTTTAGTTTGATATACTTTTTATATTTTTTAATTAAAATTTATATCGATCAATAATAATAGTTGATTAAATTTTAAAGGAATACAAATATGAGTAAGTTAGATCAAATATACTATGTATATTGTTTGCTCATATATCAAATACCAAAAAAATATTTTATAAATATGCACAATGTTGTATTCAATTATAATGAAAACAATTAAAGCATATAATTTAAAATGGTAGAGAATTTTAATGAAATATTATTCTAAATTAAAAATAAAATAAGTATTATAAACATTTACAAATAAAGATATGTAATTACATTACTTTCTTCTAAATAATACTACTTATTTCTCACATTCATAAGATTTGAACTCAATTTTAAATTCCAATAGTATAAAACTGTCATCAAGAACTGAAAAATGTTCAAAGCCTAACCAATACACAATGCAAAAATAGCAATGTCTGACTACATGAGTCAAATTTATTTCCTTAATATACATAATATCAAGGAAACATTGATCAGTCCCAGCAACATCTAACATTGTTGCTTTCCATATACATTTAACAGCTAAATGTACCCATTGGAGGAGAAGAGCTCCCACTGCTAACATCCATTTTGTCAAAATTCTGATTGCTCAGTAGGCTGATATATGTGCACATCGAGCTAACATCCATTTTGTCCTTATCATGTTTGTCCTTATTTTGAGCTAAATTCTGATTGCTAACATCCATTTTGTCCTTATCATGTTTGTCGTGACATGATTAGTCCAAGAGCAAATCCTCAGTGCTCAAATTGACATGCCTTGGCTTTATTAACTTGTGACAATCTTGTCTATTCTGGTCATGCTCATGGTCGGCCCATGACTTGACCTAGGACAAATAAGGTGAAGACTTATAAGGGCATAATTGATTTAAGTGTGAAAGACGATAGGAAAAAACAAGATCCCTGGCCGCCCTTATTGCCAAGCAATAATTGTTAAGCTGTAAATTACAAAAAAAATAAAATGGTGGGATAAGATCTGATTCTTTGATTTCTGACCATACATACATGTGAAGTCAAAAGAGAGAAATGGGCCCATGTAATTCTAATCTAAAAGCTATAACATCAATTAGTATTCCATGCTCTGTTACAAAGTATGCACAGCTCTGATTTGCTGCAATCATGGGCTCTCTGCACTTAAAATGTACTTTCTATACATCTTTATCCATTAAGTTTGTTTCCATCCCAAACTACAATATACATATATATCCTATAATATTGAATATATATACAATTTAACTTTTGGGGTTTACTTCTTCCCCCCACCTCAAACATAATAATAAATCAGCACAATCTGATCTCTCCTTGACTGTACATATTCTAAGATATGCTTCATGTTTTATAGTATAATATATGTGCTCCTTTATATTAATGTACACATCCTGCTAAAGGAGTACTTATGAAAAAGTACAAACTGAGGCTGATGACTGCTTTCTATTACAAACCCAACCTCCATGAACATGTGTTGATGTGTGTATATATATGTGTGCATGGGTTGCAGTCTGCTGTGTATATACTTTGTACATACATATTCATTGATTCATTGAATGAATGAATGAAAGATTTTAATAATGTCCATGAGACTAAACAGTCTATGAGACCAAAACAAACAACTTAATTTGTTTTCATGATCTTTTTTAGGTTGGATCTCCACAAGACTAAACAGTCATTGAAAGCAGACAAATTTGTCGCAGTTGCAAAGTAAATTTTTTTATGTACTCTCCTAATAAATATAGCTAGGATAGAGACTCCCCAGAGGGGCTCTAAAAGGTATACCCTTTCTTTTTCTTGCTGTTCTGTAATTTGTTATCATAGGTGGAAGAGTTTGGGGTGAGATATCCTGTGAAATGTTGCTTTTGGGGCTGTAATTGATCACAGTTGTCTCTTCGCTTGAGTTATCACCATGGCCAGCTTGTTCTTGGCCTTTCTTATATGCATGGATTAAATCCTTGACATTGAAATTGTTCCCGAAACTCTTTTGAATCTTCTGTCTCTTGTAGGAAGTTGAATCCTGATCAGATTCAGCCCCTCCTTGCTGTTGGTGTTGCTGTTGTTTTGGCTATAACAGAAATGTCATGTTGCAAAGATTACGTCTTATACCTGCTGCCTAAACAAACACAAACAAAAGACCTAATTTAGTAGTTCGATTGGTATGGGTAAAAAAAAAGTACAAAATCACACTCCCCCTCACAAATTTCTAAATATTTCCTATTATCTTTTGGATTTATCACCAAAAAATTATCACCCAAGTAATCTTATTCTTAGGACATCCTCATACACCATTATCCCTAATTGATAACTTATATCAAATTGGCTGAAATGTTAAAGAAGGATTGCTTGTTTGCTTGGTTATACCTTACAGCCGAGAGAGCAGAACTGAAACAAATCCAAAAGGCTTATTTCGCATATATCACAAGTATTAGTCACACCTTTCCCCGGTCTGAGCTGAGATCTCTTGTTCAGAAAAACAACCCAGGCACTGTTGATAATGTATGTTTGTATGTCTGTGATGTCCAAAATCTTCTGAATTTCAGACACCCTAATTACATTATGGTAGGAAGATCTTTGTATCTGTTCATAAGAAAAGGAATACAGTAAACGCCATGAAAACCTATCACTTAACCAATTATATTTAGCTTTCACAGTTCACAAATTATTAAGGTTGGGAGTAACCCTTGTTCATTCATCATCAACATTAAAAATCTTACTAATTTGATTGCTTTCAAATAGATAACTTTACAGTTCTCAAATTCCTAATCCAAATGCATTCTTCACCCTAATGATGATTCACTAAGGTAACCCTTGACATAGATAACTTCACAGTACACAAATTCCTAATCAAAATGCATTTTTCACTCTATCATGATCCACTAAAAATAACCCAAATACTAAATTAAGAAATATCTCAGATTTTTGTGAAAACCTCTTCAATAACACCACTGCAAAACCTAACAGTACCCAAATTGAACGAAAACACCATGTAAGATCAATAGGATAGGGAAACTCAATTAGGCAAATACAAAACAATCTTCCACTCTTATATAGATAATTATACAACAAAAACATAAGAAAGTATTATTTATTGTCTCAAAACAGGTATAGGGGTCGCACTTTATTCTTGAAGATTGGCCTAACCACTAAGCTTGATGGGTTTTTCATTTCTAATTATTTTCTCAAAACAGGTATAGAGGGGACACTGTGAATCCTTGAAGCGTGGCTTAAACACCGAGCTTGATAGGTTTTTCATTACTAACCATTTTTCTCAAAAGAGGTATAGGGGACATTGTGAATCCTTGAAGATTGGTCTAAGCACCGAGCTTGATGGGCTTTTCATTACTAATCATGTTCTCAAAAGAGGTATAGGTGGGCACTGTGAATCCTTGAAGATAGGCTTAACTTTTAAGCACTGAGCTTGATAGGTTTTCATCTTTGTTATACTTAGGAAAGAGCTAAAGCCATTTCAAACATAATCCTTGACTGCTACTGTTTCAACACTCAAGCAAACAATCATACAATGTTGATAAGATCCTCCAATAACAATAAGGCTATGCAAGCTCTTAAACTTTAATGCTTTTCACAGAGACTGTTATACCTGAACAATGTGATGATCATTTTGATGTTCAAGGCAATAGGTGCATAATCCAATAGTTTGTATTTTGCTAGTTCATATTTGCATCTCAGTGTTCAAATATGTGGCAACCAGCTGGATTGAATCTACAATGCTCAAGATTAGATTTTAGAGCTTTTTATGCATAAATTCATATGATCATCAAAGTCATTCCTTATCATTGGTTTTAGAACTAAGTCACTCTATCCTCTTAATTTTTGGATAGTTATCAACCGGCATAATTTGCTCTAGTACACTCGTGACTCTTGAATAGGATCATTAGCATATCTCGTCTCTCAATTAAATTGATTTAGATTCAAGTTTAATGAATCTCATTGGTAACAATTTCTCTTTGCTAATAATTTTGACATAATTTAAACATTGAAATGCTAAGCACATATGGTTATAATATTATAACTTCATTGTCATAGTTCTATTCTTTTGAAGTATTAATGAATATTATAATTTAACTTTTATAGTTTTGTTATCTTACATTTTTCTTTTAGTAAGAAATAAGATGAGGCAAGGGAAGGTTTAATGACTTTTGACTATTATGACAACTATTGATAGATAAATGTTAGGAAACATACCACTCTCTTTATAAAGTTTTGTAATAAAATCATGGTGATAAACCTAGTCATCTTAGGAGGTCTTCAATTCAAATCATATTCTTTTTAATAAATAGGTTGCCTCATGTTGAGATTTAAGACTTAGTTCCCTAAACATGTCTTGTTTTTTAGTTCAACTTTAACAAAATTTTGGGGTTCGTGATGTGTGAAAGTAATAAAAAATTATGGGCATGACAATGAGAGTAATTATTTGCTTGTGTTTGTTGTACACCATACTTACTTGATTGATAAACCATTGAATTTTGTTGAGGAGCAATGTATGCTTGATTTTTCCTTCCTTGAAAATGACAATATCCTAATTGATCCAAAAGTTAGAACGCTCTATCACACACTATCCCCTTGACTATTCACAATGTATCTTGTATCAATGTAGCAAATATGAAATCAAGTCCCCATAAATAGGTTTTACAAAATATCAATATGATTGGGCCTAAAAGCAATACTTACCTTTTTGAGTGTTAGGGAGAATCATTGATTGAAGGGTATAATGGGCTCACCAATCTATCATTTTATTGTGACAAATTGAGTGAAAGCTTTTTTTCTTCTTTATATTTTGCCTAAATTGTGTTAAGAAAGTGATCTCCAACTCTACCTATGTGTGTATGGAATTTGGTGTGATAGATGCAAACCAATATAATGCTACGTCATAAAACATGTGTTGCAAAACTCATGCAAGCCAAACTCTCATAATTAATTTTTTTTTTATCATTTATTGTTACAAACCTTGATATGTTTGTATAGATTTTTCACAACATTAGAAGAGGAAGTAGGCAACCAATTGTATGCATACATAGGAATTTGGTAAAAACTCCTAGGTATGCATAAAGGGAAAGCCATTGTCATTAGATCATTCCCTTATTTTGTTTAAAATATTGGTGAAAAACTTGATTTGTAAACAATTTTGAACGAAAAATAGTTTTCTTGTGTTTTAATTCTTTAATTTTTTAATTTTTTAAGAATTTTTTAATTTTAATTTTTTGGAAGAACAATAGAATCATTAAATTTTTAGCTATCACTCCATTCTACCCTCATTTCTTAGAGCACTTTGGTTGGTCTGTTCACAAGGGGCTTCATTGAGTAATTGGAAATTGTTTATGAAAATATGCATTTACTTAATGAATTTTATCATTAGTTGGCCATGTAAACAATCCTACTTTAATTACTTCATGGTTAATTCAACTTCTACAATTGTTTTCCTACTTTATTTTGCTTTAGATCAATTGAAAATTGTAAAACCATATTTTGCAGAATTTAAATTAGAATTTGATTGAGTAAAATGGAAAAGTGTATTTATAAAGATTGATTTGTTATTAATATTCTTAAATCTTGATTTATAGAATATCAATAGAATAATATGAAAAATATAAAAATTTATGTTGAAAAATTAAAAAATACATTCAAATTTGATTAAAACTTTAAAATCAAAACTAATACACATAAATTTGGGTAAATTTTATATTAAATATATTTTTTCAACTCAAGTTTTGACCCAAAATTAATAAATATGTAACAATAGTAAATCCTCTTAAAAATTATAATTTAAACATTAAAATGTGTTATTTATGTATATATATTTTTTAACTTATTTTAATTTTGATTTGTTATGAACAATGATTAAATAATTCAAAATTTGTAAAATTATATTCTCCGAAGTAAAGAAAATAATTCAATTTTTTCTCTATAGTATTGAAACTTATCATTCAAATTGAGATGAAACTAATTTAATATCAATGTGTAAAAAGATGAAAAAAGAGGGAAGAAAGGGAAGGGATAGAGAAATTTAAACAATGAAAATTTAAACATTCTTTCAATCCTCCTGTGGATGTCTAGTGAATGGATGAACTTGAGGTAAACCGAACATTGTCGAACTAGGTACCCATAATGCTAATACGATTTGGTGCAATGTTGAAAGGATGTTATTATGCAAGAAAGTTGGTAGACTTATATTTAATATAAATGTGTTCAATCAACCACACAAGGCACTTCACCAACAGTTGAGCACAAGTGGTATAAACACATCAAGATTTCATCAACATCCTTTGATCTAAGCAAGTAAGAAAAGTAGAAAGAATGTAGATGTAAAAGCTGGGAAACCACATTGAATGGAACAAAATTGACAAAAATAGAAACATAAAAGAGGGGTAAAAAATTATTAAAACAAGAAAAAATTACAAAGCAAGGCCATTAAATAGCCTTATCAAGCGCCACCAAATGGTTCAACTGATGAGACAAATCAGGGGGTAATTGACCCCGATCCACCAAGTTCCAATCATGAATATGATCTGAAGCACATTTAGCCAACCAATCAACAACACCATTCCACTCTCTAGGAATATGAGTGAAAGTAACAGACTCAAGAGAAACACAAAGGTTGAGAATCTGTTCAACAACCAAAGCCAGATGCCAACTAACATCATCTAATTGCCGCCTATTCAACAAGTTCACCACAACCTGTGAATCAGATTCACATATGATCATGTGCCAGCCCAACTAACTTCCACGCTCAATAGCCGCTAAAATTGCCTGAGCCTCCATAAGATTATTAGTATGAAGACCCTTATAAATAGAGAAGATAAACTGCACATCTCCAGAACTATCTCGACCAACACCACCAATGCTAACATGACCAGGGTTTCCACGGGAGGAGCCATCCGTGTTAATTTTAAGAACTCCCTGAGGAGGAGGGTTCCATCTTCCCTCTCTATTCACCTTTGGGGTAGGATGTCTGCATCTGTTGTGCATGAGCGGCCGTTGCGAAGGAGGGAAATGAAGACAAGTAAAACAGTCAGCATTAGAAGGAGCCACCAAATCAGCCAGATCACACTTAGCCGCAACTATGTCACCCAAAGAATGCAAAATCTTCCACCACACATGAGGGGCCACCAACATCACATCTTGAAAAATCCGACGATTCCTCTCCAGCCAAAGATTCCAAATAATGAAGGATGAACCAATAGCCCAAGCAGCTTGAAGAAAGGAGGTAGAAACAGGGGCCCGAACCCACCTGTCCACAAACTCAACCAACGAGGAAACATGCCTACATGGCATATTCCACACCCTCCACCAACAGTGCCAAATCTCTCGAGCATAAGAACAATGGAAGAAGAGATGAGAGACACTTTCCTCCACAACTCGACACAACATACAAATTGAGGGGCCTTGAAAACTGCGCTTGCATAAATTGTCCCAAGTAAGACACCGATTTTGAGCCACTAACCACATAAATAAATTGCACTTGGGCCATGACAACTTGTGCCAAACATGCTGCCACCAAGGGACCTCAATGTCCCCAAACAGTTGCCTACCCAACTGCTTATAACCAACAGACACAAAGTACTTTCCAGACCTATCAAAACCATCCCAAGCCAAAATATTAGGGCCTCTCAGAGAATTACAAGTGCGGGAAACCAACAGCTGAACAAGCTCATGCCTATCCCCCTCCAATCCCCTAGGTGGCCACTCAGAAGGCGTTTCCAGCAAAAGGTGACAGCAGAACCATACTGCTCAGCGATCTTGTAGTGCTCAACAGTATCCCAGCCAGCAGCAGTAAAAACATCACAAAGGCGCTGAAGATGAGGGAAAGCAGAAAGAATAGGTGGATGGCCATCCCAAGAGTCCAACCAAAAGAGAGCCTATGACCCTGAGTGGCAAATCCAGAAAAGCGCACACTTAATCAATTGAGCCCCCACTTTCAAAGTATGCCAAATCATAGAACCACTCCACTCCAAAGGATAGCGAGGAACCTCAAATGCAACAACCCCTCTAAGATACTTACAGTTAAGAATGCGGGCCCATAACTGGTCTTGATTGGTACACCAATGCCAGTACAACTTAGCAGCAAGAACTTGCCTATTCAAAATAGTAGAGCGTAGACCCAGACCACCCTCTTGCTTGGGTCTACACACAAATTCCCATTTAACAAGCACCACGTAGAAGACATCAAGTTGCCGCTCCAAAGGAATTGACGAGAGAGAGCATTAAATTCCTTAAGAAAATACATAGGGGCCGATTGAACAAAGCACCTATAGATGGGAAGGGCTTGGACAAAAATATAAACAAATATATAATTTTCATTTATTTCAACGGTTCTGAATCCCAACTAATTTTTCCATGAGTTTACAATGCATAATTGCTCAAACATTGAATCCCTCCAAAGATATCACAAAATAACAAAATGTGAAGTCATGGGTGGCTCTTTGCACTATGAACTTTCCCTCCAATAATATATAGTATAAATATGTGGCAAGATTGAATATTATTAGGGGTGGTGGGCCTAGCTCAATTAGCTAAAGCATCATGTTGCAAGCAAGAGGTCATGAGTTCTAGTCTCCCCATTGCCCCTATGGTATTGGACGGTGTGTCGTGCTAACGTCACCAGTCACGTGAAAAGTTTACCAAACTCATGTAGTTTATAGGGGAACAACTTTCCCTCCAACTTATTTTAAAAATAAATATTTACACATTTGCACAATTTTTTTTTATAATTATTTTCCTTTTTGCACAATCAACTTCACCTCTTGATTCCTTAGCGAACTTAGCAATCTGCCTTCCTTGTTGACGTTTCTCTATGACCATACCAGTGGTAAAAGTATCCTACAATCAACATTAATGAAGCATCAAACTTCTAAAATTTATAATTAAATCTAATGATACCAAACTTGAATGAAAATCCTGCATCTTGACAGTTCTATGTTGACAGTTCTATGAGTTCTGTAGCTGCATCTTTAGTTTCAGGTTTCATGTCCTATTCACATCTTCATTCTGGTTATCCCTTTTTTTCATTTCCTTCAGAATGTCTTTGCACATTCAACACAAAATTGTATTTTCAGGTTGCTTTACTCTGCAATTTTCTTCCATTCAAAACATTTTCCTATTTTGATTTGAAACAATTCTCACACTTCACCTTCAAAACCATTTTTGTTTTCGAATAATTTTTTGCTTTTGCAAACAATTCCCCTTCTCAAAAGCAAAAAATTCCCCTTCTCAATCATCCAATCATGTAATGCAAGTGCTCATTTCCAGTCTCGTTTTTGGTTTAGCACCAATACAATTATCCTCAAAGATAACTTCCCTTTTCAATTTGTCGTCCATTGATAAAGTTCCTGTTCACTACGTACTTTTAAAGGCTTTAACAACTCATCTATATTAATATGATGGTCTGGTTGGATGGAGGAAATTTTGACCACACTTATCCATAATCAAATTTCTCCCTGGAAGTTTAATACTCTTTTTGTTGATGAACTAGATCTGTACCATACTCTTCTTCCAAGAATTCTTATACTAGCACCTTCCTATGTGTTTAAAGGTTGAATCCCTTGGCCAGAATGGGCAGCCTCTCTCATATTTAGTACTCCAATTTCTTGAGTTATTGCTCTGACGGAATTCTCATGATCTAAAACACAAGGTGAATCTGCCATAGGATTTGTTGTTGATAATGCTAATGCCATAATATAATTGTCCACTACCACAAGGGTTTTTTTCATGTGGCACAGATAGCATGAATCCAGTGTAACTATTCCTAGACAATTATGAAGGAAACCATCCTTTCCACAATCAAAATTAGATCTCATAAGGGATTGACACTGATATTGAGCATAGTGTGATGGTTTATATGTGATGATGTTGTTCTTGTCACTAAGGTTCAAATTCTATTGGGATGTTATTATTGAGTGTTTATATTGGAGATGAGGCCCCCATTTATAACCTGACTGGTTCATATCTCCGAATCAAAAACGATCTCTCGAAAAAAAATTGACATTTAAATTTTGATTTAGAAGGATTGTAGTACACCACCCATAACAGTCCACAAAAATAGAATTCAATAGAATGATTCTATTAGATTCCATCTTAAATTGCATAACCTGTCAAAACTCCCATTTCTCTCTTGATACTGTTAAGACTCAGATTTGGTAAATAGGAATACTACTACTCTGTATTTGCATAAGATACTCCTTGATCCAAAGCTCCAACGTTGTCACTGCAAATAGGATGCTGGCAAAGAGAGCGAAATTTAGATTTACTTCTGCCATTCCCAACATTCCATAAGATCACAATTTTTTTAGGCATTATATCAAACAGTTGCGCTGCCTTTCGTTTTACCATTGCTCATCCTATTAGCAGGTTGTGACTTTTGAATTACTTCCTCCATCAGGACCAGGTTGCGAACTTTCATATTCCTCGTGCCTGGAGCTCTTTGTTCGCCATGCCTCTGTTATGGCATTTCAATTTCCCTCAGGCACTTTGTCAAACCCTTTTGCGCCTTATCTGTGGTTCAACATTCTGCATGTATATCTACCCAACCATCACAACTACAGTGCTTATTTCTAAATTCTTCATACTTTGATGGATGTCTGTACCTGATCCAAAACTCCCATGCTCTGTAGATGAACTTTTCGCAAATTATGGCAACGGCAATAAAATTTATCTTTCCAAAGCCCTTCTTTTTGGATCCATTTTGTGCATATACTGCAAACATGGTATCATGAGATCAACTTTCTCTCAGGCATTTTGTCGAATAGTTCATGCACTTTGTCTATGCTTTGCATTCTATTTTGCCTTAGCACAGTGCCAACAAAAGTCATGAGTTGAATAAAAAATTGCATTCGAAGCATTCGATGAATTGCCTCTACAGGCTGCGAATGCTAGGAAAAGTCATGAATTCGTTTGCCTTTGCTTCATTGCCTTCCATTTATACAATAGCATTTCAACACATTAGTATTTAAATTTTAAATGATTTTATAAAATTGAAGACAAAATACATCAACACATGACATAGATGCAATGGGGGAACAAAATATCACTAGACTTGGAATTTGATCAAAAATATTGAAGAAATTGTGATGTTATTCATATATGCAATAAGTGACATTTGTGAAAAGTAAAATAATGCGATAATTATGACAAAAGACAAAAAAAAACAAACAAACAAAAAATTCATAAAAAATGCAGTTTGTGATGACAATACAAAATGTGATAAGGATGTAATGATAAATCATAATAAAGCAAAAATTGGACAAGACAATGGGAGAGATGCTAAGAAATCTATACAACTCATCAATACTACTGTACAAAGGCTTCCCAATTTGCAAAAATAGGTGTAAACCCCTAAAATATTCCCTAGTCAATTCCATCACTAGTCTCAATCTACCAATATTATCACCTAATCTAGTCCCCTTCACCTTAAGCCTTACACACTTAATTAAATAATCATATTATTTTAAAACCACCTTCTTCATCTCCTCACAATAAATTAATAAATAATACTCATATTCCACCTATTTTCCATCTCACACATGTGGCTAAAATAATTAAATAATTTTTTTCTCTCAACACACTCCACGAATAATGGGCACCTATGAACACTTGTCCTTATGGTTCCATTATTCTCTCAAAACATTCCAAAAATTAATGACATAAGAACACCTCTCCCTATGGTCCCCTTATTCTCTCAACACATTTCAAAGTTATAGCCTTCTTAGATGCACATGTCCCTAATTTCCCTCATGCTCACAATTACTTACTAAATTTGGTAAGTTAATCATTTAAGCCATTCACAATCTAACTACCTTCATCTCCACCCTCTATATCTCCTTGATCCTAGGGAATTCCTCTTAACCATTCTCCACCCTTTTATCTCCTCCTTGATCTTAGGGAATTCCTCTCAACCATTCTCCACCCTTGATCTCATAATCAAATCTTGACCATTCATTCCCCTTTCCAAAGGCCTATAAATTAAAACACCCATCCCTCACATCAATCCATTATCATTCATGGTAAGTACATGTCAAATTGATGATTTTCAATCAAGGAGCATCCACATCCCAAAGTCATTGGAGCAAATCATTCAATAATGAAGACTTCTGGTAACATGATTTCATGTTGGTTTTGATGTTATTATCTTGTTTTTCACTTGTTGAGCTCTATCTAGAGGTTTTGCTTAGTTTGGAATATGAAGCTTGCATTGTTTGTTTATTTATGTTTGAGTTTCAATCTTTGGCGTCACATTTTGGTGACTCTGTTGGGGATTTACCCTTGTAATTCACTCCATTTTCCATGTTCTTGTGTTTCATTATTGATTTGCACTAACTATGTTTGAAGGTCTTTGATTTGTTCTAGCAATCAAGTTTTTGTAAGTGTTTCTGAGAGAAAAATAAAGTGCATAGTTGTGATCAGGACGGTCGAGAGACGAAAATTGACATAAAACACTTGTTTTGTTGATCTAAATAATTTTTTGAGGTTTTATCTAGGGTTATGTTGATGAGTGTTTTTGCACTGCACAACACGGATAAAACACAAGTGTTCTATCCCTTTTGAAAGTTAACTTTCTTTAGTAAAACTTCATAAAATGACCCCAAGGTTTTGGATGTCAGGTCTTGACTATACAAAAATAGCTTAGTATTTGATGTGATTTGCTAGTAGTCACAAAGGGGAATTTATGGTTTAACAAGGTTGGAAGCTAATAAGACTCAATAAGGGCTTTATGAAATTTGAAAATGTGAACAAACCCTAACTGAACTTTCTAGATTTGAAATCTAAAAATCCCATATTACATCTAATATAATAGCTCGAGTGATGTATTTTCCTTAATACCAACCCAAATTCAAAGAAAATTCAAAAGATTAAAGGGTTTCAAAGAGATTTAATCTAAAACCTAAGAGCAATCATGTAAATAGCAAATGCTTCAAATGGACAAATCCCCAGTAAACCTATCTTTGCTTAATCAAGGAAAACCCAAGACAATTCCATAGAAATAGTGCAATCTTTAAAGGAATTTAAAATATTTTCATACTAAAAATCATTTAAACACATACCTAGTTTTTGGCATAATATGAGTAAACATTCATAGTTGAACTATTGCATTAAAATGGATCAGACTAGTTCCATGCACTGTAAGTTACTAGTAGCAAATCACAAATGGTATGAGCAGCATACTTATCCAATATTCTTCAACACTTTGCCATAAATAGGAATGAACATGAAACTAAATAACTGGGTAAGTGCATGGATTTGTGACACAATTTTGGCTCTTAAGATGCCACTTTTTTTCTAAAATCAACAAAATCTGATTTGCATGAGAAATTGAAGATAGTTACGCTCAAAATTTCAAGATGCAGCAAGAACAAAAGTTGAAGTGCTCCGAGTCTAGTTTCTAAGCTACTAATTTTTTTGAAATTAATGAAGATTAAGGGTCTCAAAAGGGGGCAAAACAAGTCCTTTTTTTATAAAAAAAAAAACAGCATAGCACCTAAGGGCTCCCCCCTTTTGATTAACTTTTTTTTTAGAATTTGGTGAGAAATTAGCTAACACCATGTAGTTTATCCTCGTTCTTTCGGATAATTTTTTTAATGAATATATAATATTTTATGAATATTCAAAGTGGACACATCTTGAAAAGCTAAAATTTGAGCGTGCTTCCTCCTTATTTTTTTAAAAACTAATTGAAAATTGATTTTTTTTTCATCATGTGTAGAATGGAGTTTAGTTTCAAAAAATGTAATTTGTTTCACGTTTTGATAAACGAGTAAAAATCTATCCTAAAACTAGCACATGTTGGTTTTTGACCAAAAATGGAGGCATTTACAATAGAAGCCACAGATCAAAACCTTAACTAAATCAAAATGAAAAAATAATTATATATTTAGATAGCTAAGAGAGAGGTCAATGCTATCACGGTTTTTTTTATAAACTAGCATTGAAAGATGTGCAAATGAGATGGGGAGCACAGACGAAAATATGAGGAAATTTGGAAAATCCTGTCAATTAACATGTCCAAAGCAAGCCATTTGGCGAGTGCTAAATTTCGCGCTCGCCACATGGCACATCACATTTGGCGAGTGCCAAATTTGGCGTGCACCAAATGTGATGTGTCATTTGGAGAGCGCCAAATTTGGTGCTCGCCAAATGACCTACTTTGAACAAAACTTGAATTTCCCCTCTTTGGTTGACAACTTTGATAATGCTTAGAGTGCACAATTTATGATCGTAGATGGATAGTTGAGGTTTACCTTTCATACGCTCTCTAACTCATTACCCTAACTGAATAACTCTTTATCCCTCTGAAGTTTCTCTCTCTCTCAGGTCTCACTCCCTCCCTCGCAACCTAGACTAATCTCTCTCATTCCAATCCCCTCTATCAGGTCTCTTTCCCTCCCACCTAAGTACCTAAATAAATCTATCTCACTCCAACCCCCTTTCTCACTCTCCCTCTCTATCTCTCCCCCTTTGGTCTTTTTGTCTCACTCCATCTCCCTCTCTTAGGTTGTTATCTTTCTCTCTTTGTCTCTCTCTCTCTCTCTCAAGTCTCTCCCTCCTACCCCCTCTCCCTCTCTTAGGTCTCTCACTCCCTCTATCTCTCTCCCACTCGCTCTCTCTCACTCACTCTATCTCTCTCCCTATCT